>JASAOA010001807.1:0-89609 GCA_030849815.1 Vickermania spadyakhi
GTAAAATCCACAGAAGGCCCACTGCCTCCTGATGAGCTGCTTCCCCAGCGTAGAGCGACTCAGCACGCGCAGAAGCTTCTGAAGGCCATTTCTGGTGGTGACGGCCATGCTGGGCCGAGCCCGGGAGGTCCGCTTCCCACCGCTGAACTTGAGTGTCGTGTCCTCCCCCTCCTCGTCCGCTGTGGTCTCCGCGGCGAGCACATGCCGCCCGCCATACCACGTGAGCCGCTGAAAGGTTTGGTTCCCACGGAGGCAGACGGCCCCGAGAGAGGCAATCCAGTACACCACCACCAAATGAAACAGAAGTACGTATCCCCAGAAACTCATTGGCCACACCTAATGAGCGTTAAACTGAGAAACAATAAATGGGCACAATCCGCCTTATTGGACCTTCTTCGCCTAACTTATATACATATATGTAGATCAAAGCATGAGCACAAGAAGCAAGGAAAGAGAGAACAAAAGAAACATTTTCTGCACGGTTCTGTGAGAGCTCTGGTGAATGAGGCGATACAATACAGTCGACGTCATTGCAGCAGTACGTGTTTGGCTCTTCTTTTTTTTTTCTTGTTTAATGTCTATTTTCATGCTATCATTTTAATGCTATCCTATTTTTTTCCCCTTTTTTTTTTTGAGATTCTGTATGTCACACTGTAAAAGTTGTTCCGCTAAACATAAAACTGATTCATCCTACAAATAGGCTGTGGTGCCACGGACCCCCACGCCTCCACTGTAGGCGAAGGCATCGCTACGCTCTTTCTCTTTCCCTATTTCCTAAAGCCCTTCTCTCTAGTGATGGCCGTGGCCGTGGTGCCCATGTGCGGGCGCCTCCTTTCGACGGACATCTGGTTCCGGATCCCCAGGCTCCCAGAGATAGCTGGCAAGATAGTTGGTACCGCCAGGCCGAACATCGAGCTTGTTCTCCGCCAGCTCCTGCTGCAGCGCCTCGTACTTGATACCGTGATCCGGGTCATCGAGGTCTAAGTTGCGGAAAAAGAAGTTCGAGGCCATGGCTCGCTTTCCTACTGTGGAGATGCGAGCTCGTTGAGCAACCGCAACGTCAAAAAGCCAGTAAAACACGATGGGGGCTACCACGAAGTAGGCGAAGATGAGCTGACTCTTGCCATCCTTTACCTTTCCCCACGGAACACCCCACCAGCCGGGATTGATGGCAATAGGGTAGAAGGAAGGCGCATTACCATCGCCGTGCTCTCCAGGGACTCGAGCGTAGCGTCGTGCGACACGAGAGAGCATACTATTTCTTCTCGCCTGCATCCTGCAGAAGTTAAACGATCTTGATGCAAAAATGAAAAGAGGATTACTTGCCACGCTGTTGTTCAGCACTTCTGGCGCGTCTGCAAAACTCTTGAAGAAGTGAGAGATACAAAACAAAACGCGGTGTGTGCGAAGTTTCTACACACGCAACAGGAGGTCACAATCACACTTCAGCAACGGAAATGATACCAAAAGAAAAGAGAGAATAGAAAAAAAAAAAGTGAAAGTGAAAGTGTAGCACTGACGACCGAATCCAACAAACAAAAAATATCCAGATTTTCTTCATCTCTATCCGTCTCTTACTATCTATATCTTTCGTCGTCTATGCGGACGATACGTTACGCGAAAGGTGTCCTTCCGTGTCTCTTTTACGAATGTACAGGAGGAAAAGCGACTAGCTTTTTAAATTTTTTTTCGAAGAGAAAGAGAAGGTAGTGAGAAACACTAAAACATGTGGGAGAGCAAAAAATACAAAATTCAAAGTACAGATCCAATAGCACACCGCCAGATGACAGATCGGAACTCACATTTGCCGAGAGGCAAGGGACTGCACATCAACGGAGCCTTCCTTGACAATTGACAGAGCAGGTGAGGTCCACGTCATCGGCCCGTACGGCGTGGCCGTCACGCCCGTCACCGACGTGGTGAAGTAGGGCATCTGCATCGGGGTCGCTGACGGCGGGGAGGCCGGCGGGCGATGTCCTGGCGTAGCGCCGGGACTTGTCTGCGGAGAGGGGGACACGCCGAATCCCGGCAAGTGGTAGTGCAGAAAGGTGGACGGCCCCACGGGATCGGCCTGTGGTTTCGAGGCGGCGACTTTCTTACGGTGGCACCGCCCTCTGGACAGGCGGTCCTCCACCGTATCGGTGATGGTGTTCACCACGTCCAGGAGGTAGCGGTCGAGTCGGTGCACCAACTTCTTCTCCAGACGCTTCATTTGCTTCTCCAGCGCCACGTCCACCACGCCCGTGACGTACGAGCGCAGCGAATCCTCAGGGAAGTCAATGGTAAGCCGTTCTCGCGAGCGGGACGGTGGCGGTGAAAGGCAGTGGGACTTCAGCGAAAGCTCCTCCACCACCCGCCGCATTTGCTGCAGCTGCTCCTGCAGTGCGCTGAGGCCCGCGTCGCGGTTGGTCTCGTTCTTCTCCGGCCCCCGCTGCTTCTGTTGCAGACCTTTCTGCACCAGCAGCCGCTTCAGCAGCGAAATGTCCTCCTGCTGCAGTCGCACCGCCTCCTCCAGCGCCGCCACGCGGGAACGCCAGGCGCTGTCCGACGAGGAGGACGGGTAGCCCTCGGGCTCCTCCGCCTCACTCAGCGGCTCGGGCAGCGGCACCATGAGCCCGTCTGGCGGGGACATCGAGAAGATGACGTTCTTCTTCGGACTGATCGACTTGATCGGCTTCAGCAGGCGAATGTCCTCGTTCAGGTCCTGCAGCAGCTGCCGCATGCTGCTCTGCCCCTTCCCACCCTCACCGCTGCTAGTCGTCGAGTACGGTCGCAGGGGGCTGCTGCTCTGCGGTGGGTCCTGCGTAAGGGAGCTACCCAACTGGGTCAGCGCGGGCACGCTGAGGGACGGAGAGCTACCCGGTGGCGTCGCCTGTGGATGGTACATCTTGTACCGATTGTCTGGCGTGGAGGAGAGTAAAATGACGTTGTTCATGTACGTGGGCCCTGCGCCAAATGTCTCCACTATAGTGAAGCGCACATAAATGTGCGTCGGAGGGATAGGGCGTGGAAGGCGCCAGATCTGTGTCCCAGACCCTGGAATGGCTTTACACACCGTTAGCGGCTCCATCTGGTGCAGCGACTCCCCGGAGAGGATCTCAACCACGCGAGGGTTGGTGAGATAGTCGTGCCAGACATTCCATCCGGCATACAGAATAGCTGGGCGACGGGGGGTGATGCACAAAGTCACATACTGCGGCACATCTCCAGCGATCCACAGTTGTTGCTCATCGTGCACGAGCAGGTTCGAAGCAGCGCTGGCGGCGTGGCGCGCTTCGTGCGACACCTCCGCGATGTGGGCACCGAACTGGCTCAGAGACCAATTCTTTTCCGATGTCATTCTTTGCGACCCACGACTTTGGCGGCAGATCCCCTAGCTTTTCGTTTCTTTATTCGTAAAAGATGAAAAGGAACTGAACTTTCGGAGATGGAGTCCACCCTCTCCACTGATTCTTCTGTCAACCCTTTTCAAGAACAAAAAATAATAAACAATTGAAGATGATAAACACATTGACAGTGGTTGGTAGTCAACAAGCCAGAAGCGAAGAGCGTGCAACCGAGAAGCCGAAAGGATATCCATTTAAATTAATAAACCAACTCAAATCAAGCGTAGAGAGAAGATATCAAAAGCGGCTGTCGTCAAAAAGAAATTACATTACAATAATTTCATTATGACTATGAATGACAGTGTTTTTGTCCACAAAACTAACTTAGGATACTGTTTTGTGTGTGTCGTCGCCTCCTTACATACTTTCCAACCGATTTCTATTTTAGGATTATTTTTTTTTGTACATGGTGTACTACTGCTGAAACTTAGGCAGCAGACACACTCTCTCACTATAAATACTTTCTACGTTTCTCTACTGTTTGTGGCACGTGATCTGCAGAGCGATTTCATATTCTTTTTTTTACACACAAAAAAAGATTTCAGCCTTGATTCTGAAGCGCAGGAAAAATTGAACCAACGAAAAGAACAAAAGAACAAAAAAGTGAAATGTCATCCCTCCTTTAGACCGCCAAATATCTTTTCCCTTTCCCCCTCGAGATCAAAGTGTGGTCAAATAAGGGCATGGCGTTTCGGAAATTCTTGTGTCCCCGTTTTGGGTCGGTCTTCAGGAGACGGCGAGGTTCCTCCCGCCCCCTTCAGATCGAAACTCTCACCAGCGAAGGACAGCAACTGCTGACGAGACTTCATCGAGGACGTGAAGAATTCTGTCTCGGCCACCAGCTTCTCCCGGTAGTACCGATCCTTCCGCGTCATGAGATCTGTGTTCGTCGAGAACGTGGGCGGCTCCAGCACAACATTCGCATTGTTGATCGTCCCGGGCAGCGGCTCGTACGACGGCACTGTCGCGAACCAGCGCTTCTTGGGGTGGCTGATACTCGGCCAATTCGTGCGCTGTTGGGAGTCCGCGAGATCCGTGCAGTGCCTCATGTCGTGCTTCTTTGGAGTGGGCGGATCCCGCACAATGTTGGTGAGAGCGAGCTCCCCATCCTTGTACTCCCCGTTGTACACCGCCAAGAGAAATGGGTTCACCGGAGGTGGAGCGGCGGGCGCCATCCTCGGCCGGCGTATTTTGACCTTCTCTGATGGAATGGTGACCTTCAATTCCGGCAGCGCGTCCTCCTTCTTGTCCTTCGCTACACTGGGGTCCTTCTCCTCCGCCTTCTTCCTCTTCTTCTTGGGCTTCGGCTTCTCCTCCGGCTTCTTCGGCGGGTTCTCCGAGCCGAGCATCTGCACAAAGTTTTCGCCAAATGAATCTGTGCTCTCCTCTGAGTGCGCATGTCTGGACTGACTGAGCTCTGCGGAGCGCATCCGGCTGACGCTCACCCCTGCGGCTTTCTTCTTCATCTGCGAACTATTCTGGTCTGCACCTATTTCAGGTCCCGGGATCGGTACACCCTTCACGGACTTCTCTGGAGCTTGGTAAGAGCTCATGGGCGGCAACCGAGCAATCATGACGCGGGAGAGACCGAGGGCTTCTTTCTGCTGCAATCGTGCGTTCATGAGTATGCTGCTCTGCTGCGGCTTGGGAAGGTTGTTGAACTCCATTCGGATGCGCAGAGTAGGGAGTGCCCACGCCTCCAACGTACAGATGCCTTCCCACCCAGAGGGCCACTTGTCGACCAGCAACCCCTCCCAGCCGCCCCCGACAGTGATCTCGAAGCGCTTGTCCAGCATGATGGGGAGCGGTGGGTTCAGCTCGCTCTGCTCATCTGGTGTCACGGTGAGCAGGCGAGAGAAGTCCACCGCAGGGCTAGAGAAGAAGTTGAGATTCTGCTCGAACTCCTCCGCCAGCGCATCCAGCTTCTTCGACTTTTTGCTGCCTATGGTGCTGTTGAGCGTGTCGCTCTTTGAAATGTTGCCAGACTTGACCAATTTTTTGATGCTGAAGTTCACTCCGCCTCGGCCTAGCCCCGCTCTTCCCCGCTTATCGTCCTCGTTGTCCTCATCCTCCTGAGGGGGAGGGGTGTCGAGGCGTTTCGTGGGCTGCTTGCCAAACACGCGCGTATCCCGAATATCTCCGCGGACGATAAGAAAGATCTCCTTAATGCTCTGAGCGGGCTCGCACAGCGGGACGGAGCGTCTTAGCACTCGAGGTTCAGCCGCTTGAGCAATGGCCGCTAAGGAGCTCTCGGGAAACTCTCGGAGGAGCGGCGCGAAGCTCAAGCAAGCGGGGTCCAGCCGCATACTGGTGCGAATGAGCTGAGTCAGCCGCTCTCTCAAAAGCACATAAAGATTCGGATCATCGAGAAGGGCCGAAACGAACCGCTCGCCAGAAATCCGAAAGAAGAGGGCGTAGCGGCTCATCACAGAGCATTGGTGCCGATGTGTCGCTGGCATGATGAGCGGGTCAGCGCCGAGCAGAGTAAATCGCCCTGTCGCCCCAGAGAAGCAATTCAGTGTCAACAGGTGAGACACGCCGGTATTGAAACTCTTATCGAAGCCACGGCGTCGGCGGCGAACGGTACCCTCTAGCATACAAAAAACATCGCCCGGGCCTTCGTCCTGGTCAAACAAGGTTTCGCCACGTAGGAAGACACATGGTTTGAAGTCGTCCTTGTACCGCGACATTGGTCGATTAATTTTTCTATAAATGGGCACCCGCATCAGACTCTTTGAAATGGGATACGCCTGTTCGATGAGCTGAACGCAGTGTTCCTTAAACGCGTCTCTATAACTCGCCTTCATGCCATCGTCTGCATAAGGCAGAAAAACTTCATCAAAATCAGCACGTTTCAGACACCAAAAGATGCACTTCGAAATGGTCTTGTACGATCCGTCGAACAAAGCGGTTGTACCGAAAATGCCGCCGATGGTATCGCCGACCTTCAACACCTTCTGCCTCGGAAGTACTTCTGCTGACTCCTCACCGTCGTCATTGCTGGCCAGCGGCGCCTTCGCCGGAGAGGCGGCAGCAAAATGGATTTGATTGTCCGCGCTGTTGTCGTCCTCGAGCTCTGCATCGGTGCGACGTGGACGGTACACCACCTTTCCGAAGACCAAGAAGCGCATCATATCCTGCGAGCGGTGACCAAACGAGGCTACAATACGACCCGCAGGGACTTCTTCGACACTCATAACGCCCGCAAGGGACTGCATCAGCGTCGACGACTTGAAGGACTCGAAGAGGGAGCAGCTGTCCTCCACCACCTTCACGTGAGGGATCTGAGGGTCGAACTCACGTTTCTGACGTGCGTTCTTCGCGTGGCGGAACACTTCCTTGTTGAAAATGTGACCTTTGGCTTCCTTGAATTCGAGCATCTTGGGTAGCATGAGTTTCTCTAAGGCTGCCCGAAGTCGTCGAACACGCAGCTTGTAGCCCAATGCGGTCTGAGAGAGTGCTAAGGCACAGAGCACCTGCCATCGGTACCCACGCTTGACGGCAGCTATGGTACTGTTCTCCTGGCGAGGCTTCCCGTCTGGTCCGAGGTGCAGCGATAGCTCGTTGGACATGGAGAGCGAGTCTTCTGAATGGATGCTAGTGATGCTCGAGTTCCGCGGGTGGAAGCAGCAGTGCTGCATGAGCACCATAGAGTTCTCGAAAGTGTCCACGTTCCCGGCCTCTCCGTCTGGCGCAGGGGTCGGAGTCGCGGCCACCGCCTCGACCAAAGACGGATTCCCCTTCGCCACCTTGGTCGAACGGCCCCGGCTTAGAGGCCTCTTGGAAGCGCTTTTCGGAGGCATCCAAGGAAAATTCCGTACACCTGCTTCTTTCTGTGGACCGTATGAGATATCGCTGTTCCAGTGAAGGACGAGAAAGGATTCGTGTTAAGATGTATGGAGCACACGCACACTCCCAATAATAAAATATATGGAATGATTCGTGTATTGTGTATCGTCTATACTAGTGCTTACCTTTTTATTTTAATTTTAATAGACTTATTAGTTGTTTCGGTCAGCTACAGGGCCCACAACCACTTTTCTTCCGCTCGTTAAATATGTAAAACAAAACGAAAGATAAAAAAAAGTACAGAAAAACGCTATTAATTAATATCATTTGTACGTCGACTCTTCACGTCTTTACACATTTAAATTGTATTAAGTTTTTCTAGGGGGAGGTTTTTTTTTTATTATCGGAATACAAAAAGCGCACTTCCATAACGTCTGCCTCTTTTTTGTTCATTCTTTGGAGTTCAACGACACGACAACAAATAAAGAGATCACAGAAAAATGCAGAGAATAGCACTAATCTTTCGAACGCTCCAGGAAACGAGAAAGAAAAAGCCTTCCTTCATTCAGCATTTCTCAATTCCTTCTTTGAGTACATCAACTCGCACAGCTCTGCCAAATACCTTTCTTCGTCTCTGATTCGTAATCTGAGTTCTGCGTCCTCGATCTCCCGGCAGATTGAAATAACAAAAATAATCTTCCCTCTTATAAGCCCTCCTCGTAGTCCAAGTCTTCGACTTCTCCTTCAAACACTCGGTCCATCTCCTCTCGCTCGGCTCGCTTGCGCTGCATCGCTAGCTCCGGGTCCGTTTCTTCATAACGCATTGCTCGCATCACATCGTTGTGGGCCGCGTTCAGGAAGTGAATCCGCCGCTGAAGGGCTTGCAGAGGCTCTGAAGTAGAGTACATGTCCACCGTGTCAGACGTGATGAGCTCCCCCTTCTCGTTGTCGAGCACCGCATCAATGACCCCATCTCGAATGGCCTTCGCCAGGATGTACTCGGCGTCGGCAGGGTTGTCCATCGACAGCTTCACACAAACGTCCTTGATGGAGATTCGACTGTAAGCTTGGCAGATGCGCCGCAGCCCAGTCTTGATCACGTGCTGGCGGATACGAAGAATGAGCGAGTGGGTGCGGTCGTGTTCAAAGATGACGTTGTGCTGTTCAACAATGGACATGAAGCGGCCCAGCTGCCCAAATCGAACGCACGACGCGAGTTGCAGGTAAGGAGCCAACGCGTCGCGCATGTTCTTTGCTAAGAAGTCCGACCGAGGCGGAATCTCACCGAGGAGCAGTTGCACCACCACAGACAGCTTCGTTGCCGCAATACGAAACCCAAAGGCCCGTTCCGGTGCCTTACGCAGCGCCTGCTGTAGACATTGGTTCGCATCCACGTAGTCCAGACGCGTCGCTCGGGTGAGCCCCACATAGTAGTAGTACCGCGCCGCCTGGTTGTTGGAGCGGTGGGGGAGCTTGAGGTCACTGGACACGATCAGACTCTCTGCCTGTTCATACTGATGGGTGTGGATAAGAAGCGCAAGAACATCATTCAGCACGACTTCAATGCCCACCTCATCATGACGAATGCAAAGGGAGCGATAGAGCGCCATCAGCTTCTCCAGCTGGGTGATACTTTCTGCGTGAGAGCTCATTGTTCCTAGAGAACGGAGAGAATATGGTATTTCTGAGTCATCACAAGATTATTATTTTTTTATATATTAAAGAACAGACGTAACATTGAGAGACAAACAGGGAGAAAAAAGATCCGTTCCACCCGTGAAATTACAGTTGGACGAGCAAAAATGCACGACGAAGAAGATATAACGGCATCTTCCAATCAGATTCTTTCAAAAAAAAAGTAATAAAAATAAATTACCGCTTAATGACTTAAATATGCGCTGCTCCCACAAGAAGGAATGATTGAGAAACGAAAAACAAAACTTTATTTTTCTTTTTAATCGGAAAAGAACGAAAATTATAAATGTATTGGACGTGTAAGGTGGAGAATTATGACAAGTGGCGTTACCCTGCAATCGCCACCTTTTAGCGCTTAATGCGTTTGTTTGGCATGCGTTTGCTAGTGAAACGATCTGGACGGCCCCGGGAAGGAGGTGTGGGGCGTGTAACATCGCGACTACGTTCTTCCATCCAGGCGTCCTCACGCTGACGCTTCTTACTCTTCTCTCTGGTGTGTCGCTCCATCATTTCGCCGAACTCCTCGCCGTCGTCGTCGCCATCCGCACGGAATCCCTTGCCCAAGTTGAAGTCCCCTCCGGCCTCTTCATCCGCCTCCAACTCGGACTCGGAGTCCTCCTCGAGAGCATCCTCGGCGTCGTCGTCGCTGCTCCAGTCCAGTCCACCCTCCTCCTCGTCCGAGAGGCTCGGCACCAGCTCGTCCTCCCGAAGAGGGGAGGCGGAGTGCGAGCTCCTGCTCGACGCCGCCTCGTCCCCCTCGCCCAACACGCCAGACGGTCCGAACAGGCTGGTGTCCAAGTTCGCCACCCGCACCGCGATGTCCGCCTCACCACTGGCATCGCCCCACGTCGACTGTGACTGCTCCAGGCCATCCAGGAAGCGCTGGCGCTGCACAGCGTAGCGGTGAAGAAAAAGAGCGGACACATCCACCTCCGACGGCTTCGCCTTAATGAAGTACGGATCCGAGGCGCTTGGAACGGTAGCGCTGTGGCCAGCTCGACGAAAGACGCTGATCCCCGTGGCGTTCTTCTCACCGGAGTCACTGGTTTTACTGCCGCCTTTCGAGTTCCCGGAGGCGTCCACCAACATGTCGAGAAAGTTAAGGGTGGTCATGTCATCCAGTGGGTGCACGTCAAAGATGATCTCTTCACTGAACAGCAGCAGCACTGCTAGCTTCACCACACTGGGATGAGAGTGACGGCTCAGCAAGTTGAGGGTCCACAAGCATTCTTGTGAGGCGCGTGCAAATTGCGGGTCGCGGTGCTTCGGGTCGTACGCCTTCTCTCCCGTCGTTTTCGCCTTGTCACCCGTTACGAGCTGGCGAACCAGCATATGGGCCTGGGACATCTCACCAACCAGCAGCAGCACCGCACAGACCATTGCGTCGTGGTAATAGAGCGTTCGTTGCAACAGTCGATGAACAAACGCCGCAACGCGTTCTTCATTCTTGTCCGCCCGCAACGCCTTATGCAGAAGAGAGAAGAAGTTGGACAGCTGTGACGCCTGCGGCAGCTTGTTGGGACTGATAAGCAGGAGCTCGTACAGGGCACGATACCAACGGGTCTGAAAGTCGGACGTGGAGGACTTGTGCGCCGCCACGAGCTGAAGGAGCGAAAGTGTGGCCACACGCTGCTGGAAGTTGCCTGTGTGCGAGATAATAAAGAGGGCATTGACGTGTGTGTCGATGGAGCTGAGGTCTGTGCCGGCATACGGATATGCTCTTCGCAGTCCAATCATAATAGCTGTAGTGACAGAAGAGTCGAGCTGCTGTGTCTTGGCCAGCTGTCGAAACAGAGAAAGGTACGTCTGAACGCTCTTGAGAGCAAGTTTTCTCTCATCCTTGCTATAAACGAGTTGATTCATAATATTGACAGTGTACCGCATTGTTCGAACTGGACAGTTCTTGGTGAAGATAATTTTCTCTAACTCCGTGAAAAGAGCGGACTGATGCATAGACGACTCGGAGAGTAAGTTCAGAATATGATGGTACGCTTTGTGCGCCACTTGCGAGCTCGGGTCTCCGAGCTTCCCAATCAGAATAGCCATCGCGGTGGTCCTCCCTTCAGCAACCGTACACACCAGTTTGCCTACCGCCTCCAGCCAAGCCTCACGACGCTGCTGCACACGGTCCTTCAGCATCGCCTCACTCAGAGCCAGGAATTGTGCATACACACGCTTGATGTAGTCTTCAAGGTACCAATAGACGAGGACCTTCTTGCGTTCCGTTGTTCCCTCTTCAGGAAGCGTTGCGAAGTACTGTGAAACAAACCGCTTCAATGGCCTTGGGGGCAATAACTTCGGCCACACGACAATAAGGGCCTTGAGGGCCGCCTCGTAATGGTGGGTGTCTGCTCTGGCGGTGTCAAACAAGAGGTTGAAGCCATCCAAAAAGAACATGAAGTCTGTGTCCGCTAGTTTAACGGCCGAAGAAGCTATCTTATCCGCCTGGGTACCGCGAGCCAAGAATTGCGAGCTGTACCACCGGCCCCGGTCCAGGTGGGAGAGGCTCTTTTCATTCTCCAGCACCGCTTGAGCTTCCTGATAGTACTCATCTAGTTTCTCCTTCTCAATATTGGCGTTCGCAATATCTTTGAGACTGCACATCTTAACGGGAAGCTGAACAAGATACCACTTCTTTTCAACTTCCAAGACAGAATTAGGGTTGTTGGCCTCCATCAGCAATTCTTTAGCTAATGTCGAGGTTCACTGTACAGATCTTGAATAAATTCTGATATGAAGACGAGCTGATCCCAGAGTGAAGAGCTGTTAAAGAAGTCAATAAAAGATCAGAAAAAATTGAGAAATGCATAGAATAACTTTACAAAGAGCAAAATGCACAGAAAGAAAATGGTCCGTAGTTTCCCAGTTCAGCATCGCGATTTACCTATTCTTTTGAAGCATCTTATAAATGCAACAATACTTGACGCAAGACTACTATCACTACTCATCAATATCAATATTCTCCTGAATGAACTAAAAATAATCATTGAATGGAGCTTCTAAGCTGAGAAAATTTGTGTTCCTCATCACAGCACCACTTTCAGTGCTGTATTGTGGCGCTTTTAAAGCTTCCTCCACATCGTCTTTGGATGCAGCAGTTCCGTCGCACAGAAAGAAATCCAGGGGGGGTATGTTTTACCGCTTGATCGCATCAAGCCGCTTCAAGAGCTCATCCCGGTCTTCCTCGGTCTCTTGTGTCTTGATGGGAGCAGATGACACACGCATCTGCTTCTGGAGCTCGAGCTGAACCTCATCGAGTGTCTTTCGTACTTCCATTTCTGTTTCGTCCTCCTCATCGCCGCTGTCGTCCAGCACCTCGTCGACGGCGTCACTCATCATTTCGTCCTTCATCCCCATCAGCTCGCTCTCCTTCTCAAAGTCCCGCATGATCTTAGATATCTCGGGGATCTTCATGTTCTTGTTCATGGAATGCATCGCCCCGGCCACTCCCTTCATGGCTTGCGTCATCTGGTTCGTGGAGCTCATGGTTTGAATGTGAAGGCCGATCCCTTGTATGTTGGTGCGCATCAGGTACATCTTCTGAGCGTTTCGCCTCGTGCGGACGAGATCCTTCGCCATTATTCGAAGCGCATCCGTTTCGCCCTTCTTTGCCATCTGTTTCATGTCCATTTGAATCTTCTTTTCTTGCATGGTTAGCTTGTTTCGCTCGCGATCCAATTCCCGTGTCGTCTTGTCCAAGCTGCGCTTGTACTTGCGCAGCTTTTGTTGAGGGGTCTCAGATTTAAAGAGGTCTAAGAAGCCCATGATACGCGATCTGCTGAAGCTCGTCCCTAGAATGGACCTTCTCCCACAGAAGAAAAAAAAAAATAATGAGGTTTCCAATACGTTGAACTCGTCATCACCAAAATTAATAAAAAGTACACTTTTCAGCCTCTGGACACGGGAAGGAAATACTCCGTACAAGGTGCAGATGGCACTCGGACGCCTTCATTCGAAGAAAAATAATTTTTTTTTAAGGTTGATTACGGGTAGACTTAGACTTAAACGAATACTTTATAAAGGTTTCCAAAGGAACGCCAGGAAAAAAAAAAAATGAAGGGATTCCGACTAGGACAAGTGAGCATAGAGCCGTAACGTCATTTGCCAGAGCGACATCGGAGTGGTACTGGCACACATCCGCTTGTACGGTAGCGCATCGCGGGTGACACAGTAGAACGGTGCCTGGCCGCGTGAGACCGTCAGGACGGTAAACACCTTCCCGCCCTCCCCTTGCGGGCCAGTCGGCGTCATTCGCCCGGTCTTCCACCAGTCCGTGCAAAGTGACGTCGTCGTCGCGTCGTGTAGGGCCGAGTCTTTCCGGAGCACTGGGAGCTCCCGCAGGGTCACGCTGTCCTTCACCATCGCGGGGCAGAAGCCCGTCACTCTCATCGCGTTCCGCACTTCCCCAGGGATATGCCCGACCACCTCGCCGCTGTCCGTGACACCGACCACCACCACACCGCCCAGCGTATTGGCCATGGCAGCGATGGTGTGCCGCAGCCGATCATGCGTCGACGTGAAGCCACGTCTGGCTGGCTCATTGACGTGCACGTGTTGCTTGAACTCTACTGTTGCCCCTTCCCGCAGCGGGTATACATCCCGGCACGTCCGTATCACGGGGACTGCAGCTGCGACCACTCCCCCACGCAGTTTCTTAAAGCGCACACACGTGGAGTCGGTGATGTGCCTTAGCAGTTCCAGTGCCTGCGCAGCAATGCTCACGGCATCGTGTAGAGAGTTGGACTGCTCCTGCGCTTTGACACGCATGTGCCGTGAGGTAGCGAGATACCGGCGGCAGCTGCGGCGGACTAAATCCAGGACATCCCTCACACAGTGGACCTCCACTGCGGTGTCGTCCGAGCGGTGGACAGCCCTGACAAAGCAGTCCTCCAGCACCACCGACACGTCCGAACCCGCCCTCACCGCTCCGCTGCTGTCTGGATAAAAGCCACAGCAGCACACGGTATGCGCTCGGATGCACACTTTCGTCTCCTCCTCACTGGCTAAGCGAACAAAGCTGGCGACATCATCGTGTGCCATGACCTCCTCCACATTTTGAAAGAATTGCAGCGCGACGCTGGTGTGGCTTCGCTTCCGCTCTCCCCGGTGGTGATGAGAAAGGGCTTCCGGGATGGGCACACGTGCGAGCAGTACCAAGCTGGATTCTGATTGGGAGGGGGCTGCTAGATACGCGTAGCGCGACGTGCACCCAACGCAGACCAGCACACACTCGATCCCACGGCCGTCTGCGTGACGGTAGCGGTGCATTGGCTGCGCTCTCGCCGCCTCCAAAATGTCGGGCGACGCAGGGGTGAAGCTTTCGACGTCGGTGCTGCTCTTCCGCCGACCCGCACTCCGGCCACCGCCACCTACCAGACTCGGAGCGGGTTGTGCCCAGCTCGTCTGATTGACAAAGGTCTCGGCCACCCAGCGCGCGCTGCGCCACTGCAGCACGGTAAAACGTTTGCCAGCGTCGCTGTCCACCTCCTCGGCAGCGTCGTGCGGCACCGCAGCACCGCTCCGCACTGAGGCAGAAGCGGAGTTGCTGTCTCCATCGCCCTCGTGGCCGTGTTTCTCCAAATACTTTTGTCTCGCGCCCCTAGCCAAGCCCCAGAGCTCTGCATCCGTGTGAGAGACGACATGGGGAGACACGTTCAACCCGGACGATAAGGTCTCCATCGTCGCAGGCCACTTTATTAGCCCTTCACGAGGGGGTTGCCCATCCACGACATGGACGCCCTCACTCGCGCTGGATGGCCATGGTATGTGAGGGTCGCGAACGAAGGAGAGCGTGGGCCTCACCTCGAAAACCATCCACAGTCGTTCCGCCTCGTCTGTGTCGAACCGTGGGGAAGTCTGGGAGAGATACTGCAGGCTGTCTAATGGCGGGAAGATGCGCTGTTGGCAGCGATCCACAGAGCGAAGAAGATCGTCTAGGTCCTTCCGATTCCAAGAGGGGGAACTTGCGGTCCCGCTACAGCAGATCTTCAGGTGCACCTCCTTCACACCGGCTACGCTGGCCGCCGCAGCGAAGACATGGCTCAGCTCCACTTCGAGGGCGACGGACAACGGCGGCCATCGAGACAAATCTGCCTCCACCGTTGTCAGAGACATGAGTGCACAGTAGCCTAGAGTCCCTAGAGAATAACCTGAGCAAAGGAAGAGAACTCCACAAACAAGATGTGAATATTGAGCGGAGTGAACTAATAATAATAAAATACACCAGCTGAAACGTGAAGAAAACCTAGTAGGGGTATGAAGCACGGTTTAGCATTCCACAAACCTTATCCTCCAGCCAAAAAAATATGAAACAGCAGATTGCAGAACAAATTTTAAGAACGAAAGAAAGAGAGAAAAAGGGGTCATATTCGAAGAGTGCAGTGGCAACAGAGAATAGTCATAGCATGTTCAGCAGGTTTTGCCACGCCCTCGAGGTGGAAGTCTTTCCGTATGCTCTAAATGAAGTGAAAATGCAAAAGGTGAAATGCATTGGAAAAGAAGCACAGAACAACATCTTCTTCAACAAAATGTTCAAAAGGAAATTTCTTTATCGTCGTTTACTACGAAAGCAGTGGATATGAAATGATCGCATATACATCCCAAAGCTTTCAGCGCCATACCATCTATGAAATCCAGACAGCAGTAAAATCACTTTTCGTCTCAATGTACCGCTCGAACCGCTTTTTACTATAGTCCAGGAAGTCTACATCAATTTCGGAGACTGCCTCTTGCATCAGAGACCAGACTCCCCAAGACAAGTGCGAAGCCAACGACAGGAGTTTACAAATGTCCACCCATCGGCGTCCCACCTTTTTTTCCTCCTCCTCGTCTATGGTCCAGAAAATTTCCCGCTGATTGACAAAGACCTCTTCGCCATCCCTACTGAGCTCTGTGAGGTGCTTACGCATGGATTTGCGATAGTTCATGACAAACTCAAAGATCAAGTCATCATTTGGAAAATATTTAGCGTAGTCGCATTCCAGGCCAGTGTACTCGTTAAAATGATTCGCTGCGTCAAAGAGCAAGTAATTTCTGTGGGCGTAGTCAAAATCAATTATCTTCATGTCCCCAGTTTCAGGGTGCCGCATAATGTTACCGCACAGAAGATCATTGTGGCACACGCCCTCCGCCAGCTGATCGCTCAATTTCTTCACTTCAGCGAGCATCCATACGCACTCCACTTGAAGCTTCTTGGCCACCTGGCGGAACTCCAGCTGTTTTTCCCCCACCACCTTGTCCACAATCTCCTGGGAGTTCACCAAGTCGGCCCACCGTGTCAACGAATGCAAGGTGTAGTTGCGCTCCTGAGAAAATCTGGTGTGGCACAAATCGGGTGAATCGAAGCCCTCCACCGTTGGAGAGAGTTCAGAGTTCGTTCGCTCCGTCACCGGCAACAAGGGATGTCCGTCGTCTTTTTTGGCCGCAAGAGTAGCAACTACCTGGAAGCGTGCAGACGAGTCCGCGATCTGAGCCGCGTGAGTCGGCATGTCCGTGTACGGAATGGGCTCATACTGAGGCAGGAATTCGTAGATGAGGAAATTACGTCCGTGGACAAAGGTGCGGAGAAAGAGGCTCTGGTAAAAAAGCTCGCTTTCGCGTGAAATCACGCGGTCTGTTTCCTTTCCGAATACTCGAACCACGACAGATAAGGCGATGGCGTCCTTAGCGCTACCGAAGACGTGAAAGAGCTCGTTGGTGATTCCGCCAGACAGACGCCGGATCGTCAGGAACACATCCGCCTCGGAGGACTCTCGCGGAAACGTGAGCGGCAACACCGTCTTGCTGAGGAATACCGCGTGTCGCGTTTCCGTTAGCACAAATCCTCGGAAGCGCACTTCCGTTCGTTCCTCCTGGGTGGTGGGAATGATCATCATCTTGACAAAACTATCCGCAGACACCACACGTGCTCCGTTGTCAGGCTGCTTAAGAGGGGTGGCACGGCGACTACTGGTGGCTTCGTGAGGTGCAATTACCTTTCCCAGTTCCTTTAAGACATTCTTCGCCGTCGCCTCATCCACGCTAGACTGGAGAACCTGAGGACAGTGCTTTATCACCTGGTACACCACACGGTGGTAGCGCTCCTCATCCGCGATGGTTTCCATCGTAATGACACAATTAGTGGACGAAGGCATCTTTAGCAATAATTAAAGAGAACAAAACTAAAAAAGGATACAGTTACGCCGAATAGAGCAGTTTTTTTTTTTTTTTCGAACCTGTGATACGGCACACGTCTATACAGCTGAACGTCTACAGAAGAGAACAGAAGAAAAATAAAAAAAATCACAAAAAAGAAGAAAAAGAAAAAATGCAGTATCGAACACGTACCAGACCCACAAACTACGTCCAGAGCAAGACTAATCCCATAGCACCGCGCATTTTATTTTGTAAACCCAATAGTTTCCAAATCCGTAGAGAAAACAGGATTCAGCCATTCCAGAACTTCACTGCCTTTCCACGTCTCTTCACGCACACACAACCCACCAAACCATTCCACTTCCGCCATTTTCCAACGACTAACCGGTCGCAAAGAGTTCGACAGGATTCACGTCGTACCCACCTACACGGCACAGTGTCAATCGAAGGTCCAGGGTAGTCCATTTCTGAGGCCCCACCAGTTTTCGCCGCTGCTTCAGCATTTCGCTGCACTGAGCCTGAAAGTCCTCCTCCTCCAGCTCGAGAAAATCCCGGAGTGCGGGAATGCCGAGCTCCGACAGACTCGGCCGCACCAACGTGTTAAAGAACCTCATGAAGAGCTCCAATCGCCGTCCACTCTGCTCCTGTGCTTGGGGCACTGCCCCCTTCGAGTCGAACACCTTCACAGGGGGAAGACATTGCCACAGGTAGGAGTCCCCCAGCCACAGAAAGAACAAGTCTACGGTGAACGTGGTAACGTCCTCCTCCCGTGTGATCTTCGTTAAGTCTAGACTTGTCCAGGAGATGCCATTCGGAGCCGAATTTCCAAGCCAGCAAAGGGGCTGAGGACTGAAGGAGGACTGATGAATGCTCAGTTTTAACCCTGCGTTGGTCAATGCCTTGTGAACAGCGGCCGTGTGATGTAGAAGAGCGGTCATATCCCCCTCGAAGAGCACTAAGGAGCCCAGGAAACGCTGAACGCGGATGTTCTGTTGCCGTAGTTGAGTTTCCACTGAAGTCAGAAAGCGGTGCACATCCCTCATCACCGGTTCCATTCCTGGAGGGCCGCACAGAAACGCATAGGAGGCAAGTGAAGTGAGTGCGAGCCCGGGAGTTAACCGTGGCGCGGCTGCCGTGAAGCTGCTCAAGCGAGAAGCCTCGGCATCCAACAGCTGCAGCTCCCACGGCGACACCACCTCCATCACTGTGCAGAGACACCGATCTTCTCCGAACGATTGGATTTTCTGGGCTCCATACGCGATAAGTTGCTCAATATAGACTTTCACATCCTTCTGGCTCGTTCCGCCTCCCTTCATTCGGCGGTGGAGCGCCTGCCAGTCGAGTGCGACTCCATCATCGTACCACGGGTTCACGGAAGCGATCCCCAGCACCTCCAGCTCAGCCGTGATGGGTGCGATGCGCTTCGATTTCAGCTGCTCTTCGAGCCATTCCTCCATTGGCGCCCGAGACATGATCATTGAATGAAGTCGATTGATATCTCTGAAAGACCGCAAAAGATGATAAAGAAAAGAAAAAGAGGCGCCATTCCTTCAAAAAGATCACAATCGCTATTTTTCAAGTAACAGAGCATAAGAAAACAGTAAGATCGGCTTGGACGAAAGAATTCTTTAGCGAAGCTGCAGTTTCGACGCCTTTTCCATCTGATCCATGCAGACGCGAATAAGGTTTTGAATCACCAAGCTCACATCCTCAAAGTTGGCCAGATGAGTGAGAACTTGCCCCACGTGTATTACTGGGGAGTTTTTAAACATCTGCTTCACCGCTATGTACTCTTGCGGGTTGTGGTCCTTCAAAAAAGAAAACACTACCGCTCCTGTCGACTGAATCGAAAGCAACGCCTGCCGAATAATGTCGTGATGCCGCTCACCAGTATGAGATACTGGAAACGCCGCGATGCGAATTTTATGCTCTGGGAAAGCGGTTTCTGAAGCACGCTCCAGCTGCTCCACAAATGCATCTGCCGCTCCTCCGCAGTCAGGCTCATCATACGTCAGTACCACTGTCAGTAAACAGTTCATAACTCCAAAAGAGACTTACAAAGAAAAAAAAAAGAGAAAAAAACAACAGTTACACTAGTAACCACAATGATCGTAATTGGTGCATCCTTAATAGTGTAGCTCTCTTGCACCCATCAGTGGCATCCCATAACCAAAATTACAGATAAAAAGTAAAAAGAACAGAATTCTGACAAGTAGTCGCAGAGGTTTTAGAAGAGACCACCGAAGCCGAAGTCCTCATCCGACTCCTCCTCCTCAGCGGGAGCAGCAGCGGCAGCGGCGGGAGCCGAACCGGCATCCGCAGCACCAGCGCCGGCAGCAGGGCCAGCAAGGGTACCGTTGATGGCAGCCTCACGGATGCTCTTGCCGTCGAACTCGTCGAACTCGTAGGCGGTGGCGATAGAGGCACCGAGCAGAGTCTTGAATCCGTCCACAAGCATGGAGCCGATGTTGGCAGCGGTGGGAATACCAGCGCCGAGGGACATGGCAGAGATGTTGCTGATACCTTCAATGAGGAGCTTCTCCACGGCGTCGTCGGTGATCTTGAGGTCCTCATTGGTGAAGAGAACACCGCGGTCCCAGACGTTGTGCACTTCCACTTGGTAGAAGAAGGGGCTAATGTTGAGCTTCTGCAGGAGAGTAGCGGTGGAGTTATCGACCTTCTCGCCAGTGCTCAGCACCTTCTTGTCGGACACGATTTCGACGGTACCCTTGGCAATCTTGGTGGCAATGTTAAGGGCCTGGAAGAAGGAGGTCTGAGTAGGCTCCATACCAGTGTTGCCAGCAGGGACAATCACATCGCAAGGGGCCACGGCACCAACACGGGCGGGAGCCTTGATACGGAAGCTGTCCAGGATCGCGGAAATCTCGTGGATCTCTTCGTTGGTGAAGATCAGGCCGGTGTTCCCGGTGAGCAGGTTGGAGGTCTCACATTGGGAGTTGAAGTGGCGGTCCTCCTCCGTAGCGCTGTCAGAGTTGGCGCGCTTGCTCACAATCTTAGCCTGAAGGGTCTTCTTGCCCATCACGAACTCAGCCTTGCCGCGGAGAGCGGCGCGGACGTTGTGCACCTGCTGGGAGCGCACGTTCTCCATACCAACGAACAGCACACGGCTGTACTTGGACAGGCAAGCGTTGAGGCGCTCCTCATACGCGATCTTCTCGGGGGTAATCGAAGTCATTTTGTCTGCCGTCAGAACTAAATGTCGAGGGGGGGAAGTATATGAGGGTGGAGAGTAGAAAGAAAAAAAAAAAGAGATATCATTATGGGTAGTTCGGAAAACATCTTGCATTTATTTAAATTACTTCTTGTGAAAAGTCGCAATTACTGGGTTTTTTGTGAAGAAGAACTTCATTTAACTAACTTCTAGCGACTCCTAAAGCGAGTGAATAGAAGCACGACTTCACTGAATGCTGACAAGATTCCTCTGAGTCTAGAATAATCATTCGAAGCCCTCCGGGAGGGAATATAAACTAGAGAACAGTATCTTCCTCAGCGCTGTCTCATCATTTTTTTTCTCGGTGGTGTGGGCTTCACCCTCTTGGCGGATAGAGAACGCTGGGCGGGACTCCACCGGGTGGGTAATACGAAAACGGTAATCGTGAAGCAGACGGCGGTAGAGGAGGCGGACTGGAGTGCCCTGGGGTACGCAATCCAACTCCTGTCATGTACGGCACGAGTCCTGGAGAGGCATAAACAGAGCTTGTAGGCGGTGGTTCCATGCGCTGTAGCCGGCGGCGTTCATGCTCCAGCTCTTGCTGGCGGAGCGCTTCACGACTGCGTTCCAGTGCCAGTGCCTCGGCGGTGTCGGCCTGCTGCCGCTCCCACTGCCGGCGCGCCGCTGCCTCCTGGAACTCCTTCGCCTGGGCCGCTGCCACCGCCTGAACGTACTTCATGTGCTCGTGCTCCTTCAAGCGCTGCTGCAAAATTTCCTCTTCAATTCGGAGCCGGTCCGCGGCCTTTTGCTTCTCCGCGGCCTCCCGCAGACGCGTCGCCTTCGCCTCCTCCTGACGCTGTTCCTCGTACCGCTGGAGCCGCTTCCGAAGAATCCCCTCCTCCGCCTTGAGATGCTCAATGAGAATCGCCCGCTCCTCACGCCGAATCTGTGCCAAGCGCTCGCGCTCCGCGATGCGAGCCCGAATAGCTGCCTCCTCCTCCACGGCACTGGCGCACCGCTGCGCGCGCTCCTCTCGCCGCCGCCCCTCCTCCCGCTGCGCCAGCTGCTCTCGGAGGCGATGCTCCTCCTCCGCGAGAACGTGCAGTTCCCTATTGCGACGGCCCTTCACCGCCTCCTCCTGCTGCGCGAGCATCACGATGGCCTGACGCCGAAGTGCCGCGTACGGGTCCTCGTCAGGAGCAGTCGCACTCGCTCGCTCCGGAACGGAACTGAACGTCCTCCCCACGTCACCGTTCGCAGAAGGAGGGAGACCACCGAGGATGGGCGCTGCTGTAAAGCTGCTGGAAGAGACCCCCGCTTGATGCAGAAGTTCCAACTCTAATGCCTTCTTCGCGGCCTCCATCGCTTGGTGCTTCGCAGCGCTCTGCTGCTCCTGCTGTCGCACGGAACGCAGCCACTGTGGTGTCATTTCGGTCACCCAGGCACAGAAAGAGACATACTGTTGGTGGACTCCCGCCCGCTCGAACTCCTCCTCTTGCCCCAGCTGGTGCACCTTCTGCATCAACGCGGGAGGGAGGAGGCGACGCTGGATCTCCCGCAAAGCCGCCTCCGCCTGTAGCACGTGCTCACCCAACGCCACCTCCACAGCGCTGCGCTCTTTGCACTCCTCTCTGAGCAGTGCGGCCACGGCCTCCTCCTCTCGCTCGGTTTCGGCGAGCCAGCTTCGATATTGCTGGAGTTCATTGATTTTTTTTGGCCCATTAAATTCTGCGCCGAGCTCTGTTTCGTTGGAGGAGCTGTTGGCCAGCACGGTAGGCTGCCGCAGCAAGGACTTGAGAGACACGGGATAACCGTCTTGAAGAACGCAGTTCGGCATGCCCCTCCACCGCCCCACTGCGAACGACTCCACACCGCCGTCCCGCCGCTCATCACGCAGCACGAGACGAAGCAGTGGGCCGAAGCCGTCGTGCAGCGCCTGCAGCTCTGCCACCGCGCGAACAGCTCCTGCGTTGCGTATCGGCCCTGTAACGGGGCTGTGCGAGTCAATCGGTAGCATGAAAAAGTAATGGAGCAGAGAACAACGCAAAAAGATGATTTATTTTCGTTCGAGCTAATTCCAATTAAATGACTGTGTTCTTTCGTGCACTTGCTAGGCAATGCCCGTATCGTTTTTCCTGGGGAACGCTGAAAGATCGTAGTAAAGAAACTCCCACTACACAAAAAGAATGCGCAAAACCTAAGAAAAACAGAGGGAAAAGGCTCACTGAGCGAGAAAAGATACCACAGAAACCTCAGCCGAGGTCTACATAGTGAACAGGGTAACATTCATAATCATTTGAATGCTTCAAATGATGACCCACACACGGGAAAAAAATGTTTTCAATTTTTTCATTCAGACACCAAGAAACTACGGCAACTCGGTCCGCCATTGCCCTAGCACACTCAGCAAATTCTTCAAACTAAAACTTCTAAAATCCAGCTCCATGGTAGTGCTGATACTGCTGTGGGGCTTGGTAATAAGAGCCCTGATCAGGAGAAGAGGCAGAAGAGTTGTGTAACACGTATGGGTTGTTCGCCTTCACCCCCAGGGTGTACGGGTTGTTGTTCGTGGCGGAGTAAATAGAGCTGGAAGACTGCGATGAGGTCGTCCCTGGACGTCCGCTTCGCTGTTGCTGCAAACCGACTAGTCTGGCCATGTCTTCGTCCCGCGCTGCGTCCTTCTCTCGCAGCTCGCGGTGTGTGGCCTTCACGAAGCGTGCTGCCTGCACCACGGTGTCTTGTGCCTGCTCTGACTGGAAGTCTCTCTTCACATGGTCACACAGGTCTTCACTTGAGAGTAGGGCTACCTTTGCATCCTTAAGGGCGTCGGAGTACTGCATCAGCTGTAGGGACGTGAGGGCCAATCCCGCAAGTTTCATAGGAAAGTACGACTTGTTCGGATCATAGCCCGTCTTTCGAGCGGGCGGCACTTTCGGCGGGGCAGCAGCCATTCTTTCGAATCCACAAAAAGAGGAAAGCGGCACTAAAAAAAATAGGAGAAAGACCAACCGTTCTCGCTGTCCACCAAAGGAAGAGCAAAGAAAAACAACAAAAAAAAAAGGTCCCAATTACGACTGCATTGGAAAATGAACGGAGATAAACAGCAGTTCCACAAATGGAGAAGAACCAGAAGAAGAGCAAGTTACACAAGGGGCAATATGCACGGCGTCACTAAAGGACCGTGAAGTAGAGTTGGCTGGTACGCCAAACCTGTTCATTATATTTTTCTTTAACCGAGGAGCAATCGCTATCCCTCTGCCATTCGATCGTTGTTCACAGAATGGTTGGTGGGTTTCCCACCAGCCAAATATTGGTCGTATAAGGGAGCCCTGGACTTATCGTGACGCGCCAGAGAAACCGTCAGAAAAGGGGCGACAATGTACGGCACGAAGCAGGCGGAGGCAGACGGTAAGCCCACTACTGCGGGGAAGAGACGTGGGACAAACGGGAAGCGCCAGCAGACATCACCGAAACAACGCGGAAACGTTACCGAGCGGAGTCGAAGCGCACTGAGGCCTAAAGCCAGAGCGGTCGCTCCATACGTCACGGCTTGAAACTCAAATATCCGAAACTGAGTGACGCACTCATCTTTATGGGCAGAACTACGTGACCATCGATACTGATCCACAGCCAAATCTAACAGTGTATGGCTTCCTACCCCAAGACAGCCGCAAATAACCCCGGAAAACGCCGCCCGCTGACACGCTGTCCCACGCAGCCGGCCCCACTTTTGGTCGGAGGGCAGCGGGGGACACCAACGCTCCGCGATGCGCAGCCGGAGATAGGCGTAGAGCCCACACACACCGGCGTACAACACCCACTCTGGAGCCACAGCGGTGCAGCACTGGGTCAGCACCTCTGTGCGTCGTACTCGGGAGCGGCGGTTGTCCATGCCTCCCAACAGGGCGAGCGAACGCACGGCAAACCGTCGAGTGACGAAGTCGGGGCTGCTGCTGAACACCTTGGCGACGCTGTCCGTCACGCTGGACTGCTGGTGCAGCTCCGTCAGACGGCGCTCTATGACAGGGGAGGCGGAGGTGCTGGCGAGACACAGCAGTCGAACCGCTGCTCTCTGCGCAAAAAACGAAGGAGATGCTAACAGCTGCTCATAATCTGGCCCGAAGTCTTTCAGCAGTACATCACTCTCCAACTCTCCTACGCTGCGGACCCCAAGATTGCTCAGCAAAGAAGACATGGCGGATGAGGTATGCACATCCAACGGGTGGTCTACTAATGCCCGAGAGAAAGCACGACGGTGGGGCAACACAGCCTTCTGAATGCTGTCATAGCCCATTCCCCTGGCAAAGAATTGAAGTGCTACAGGAGACGGGGACGCCGAGCTGGACAGCAGCTGATCCCACAGCGCGGTCTGCGTCATCCCGTGCCGCTCCAATACCATGTACACACGCTCATCATACAAACCAAGTGTCAGTAGCTTTGAGAAGTGTTTTTGCTCAGCAAGTTGGTCGTACCAGCTATCGAAGAGCATTGCATGTGCTAAGAAACGACTGCTGTGTCGAACTACTTAACAATAAACTATTATTATTGCTTTGTGAAAATAGATAGTCAAGAGTCGTAGTTGCTGTTGTTCAAGTAAACAAATACGTAGCACGCACTTCGAGAAGAGAAAAGAACAACTAAAATTTGCTCAACTCTCGAAAAGGTAGCCAATCCAACTAACTTTCTGCAATTGATTTTGTTCCTTCACTGTTTTCTTTAACTCGTCAAGTGAAAAATAAACAAATAATGCTGGAGTATGTTATTTAAAAGGTAAACGAAAAACCCTCCGAATCTTTGGGGAGCAACTCGACCCGAGTGAAGTGTTTCTTCTGCCGCTCCTCTCGCTCCATCTGCTGTTGTTCCTCAATCGTTTGCATCAGTCGCGGATGCTTCTGTGTCATGGCACGCCTAAACTTCTCGCCCAATCCGGCTCTCCGAGCCTCTGTTTCCTCCGCAGAGACGCCATCTAAGTCCTCGTTGATCCCGCTGATCGAAGTCTTCATGGCGCGAAGAAACTTCAGCACGTCGGATAGATTAGTCCTCGAAACGTAATTTTGTGTAAGCGCAACAGAATCTTCGAGATTAATGACAGAGTGCCACCACCCGCACGGCACAAAAATAATGTCTCCGGGCTCACAAACGCATTCGTACCCCACCTGCTGAAACTGGTGCACGCTGCTCTCGTAAAAGTTCCAGACCCACTCCATCAAGGACACAGGGGTCGCCACCTCCGACATGTCCCTACTGGGCACCACACCTGGAGGAGGGCATGAAGGCGGGAAAAAGAGCCAACGCTTTCGGCCCGTCAGGTTCGCGTTCCACGCATGCGTGTAATTGGGGTCCACATGAAAACTGCTGCCCCCACGAGCCGGCCCTGCAATAATCCAGCGGAACTTCGGGCGATTGGCACCGAGCACCGAAAAAAAGTCATCTCGACCAAAATGAGGCGGAACAGTGAAGAGGTTTTCCACATCAAAGACATTCGCGTATTCTGCATCAAACATATAAATTGGGCGCTCATCCTTCTGTTGTGTTGCGTAGCGCACGTAGTCCTCAATGTTCATCTCCGTGAACTCGCACCGCAGCGGAGCCTCTGTCATGCCTTTCCGTGTGAGCTGCTCCTTCCTGGCCACAAAATTCTTGAAATCACGCTGGAGAACATTGAAAATGGGCCATTGGGTCACGATATCCGTCATGATGACCGGAATCCGCTTCTCCTCGTACTCTCTGACAAATTCTTCCGCTGTAAGGCCTTGACGGCGCGGAACTGATTTAAAACGTGAGGTGTAATGCTGGGCGTTGGCTCTGGCGTTCGGTGGTACATCCTCTGGTTTCAGTAAAATAGGCCGCAGGAAATATTCTGGAGGCAGAATGGTACACATCCACGATTGGAACAGCTGATCGCAAAAATAAGCTCGCGAAACAGCAACAGGTGTGTGATGCATCGGCGAAGTGGTGTCGCATCTGAGCCGTTTTATTCCTGGAACAGTGTCGATCGAAGCTTCACAGTAGGCCCGAATAGCGGTCTCTTTCCAACTTCCGTAGAAGCTCATGTAAGAGGGAGATAAAGCGGTAAAGGCGTTCTTGAAGACATCGGTGCAGTGCACCATCACGTACCACCCAGTGCAGGTCTCAGAGAGACGACACAAGTCTGGCACTTCTAAGAACGAAAGGATGTTCTGCACGACGTCCAAATACGCTAGCTCCGCGTGTTCATCCTCCTGCTTGTAGGATCGGATGTTAACAAGACTGGAGAGCGTTCCAAACCGATCTACAATGTCTTTCACATCATGCGCATTTCCACGAGGGTACACACCGTAGGGATGGGGACGATACCAATCATTCATGGACCGCATCAGAAAACGCAATTTTACGGTTTCTAGAACTTCAAACAACAACAAAAAAAAAAATAATGATTGGAGATGCATATCCTAGCATGCTTAAAAAAGATGGAGTCTGATGCGGACAATGGTAACAGACAAAGTGGTTCTCTGTAGTGTCTTACTGATTATTATTATTATACTGAGCTTACATATTTCTTTACTCGTATGTATGCACTTCGCTTTCACTGACGAGTACAGCGAAATTATTAATTAATGATTATTAAATGTATAGAACGCGATCCGAAGGCAGCTATGCACTTGAACAGATGAGTTTGAAAGCAATCTCTTTCTTTCGTCGAGGAGGCGAGAGAAAACTTCATCCCCACCCGACATTTCCGAATTGGCCTCAGCTATATGCTGCTCGCAGTGTTCGCGATGAATCCTTCTTCTGTAAGTCCTTACATTTTTTCTACTACAGGAATGTTCAAGATTTCCATGGTTTTGCGAAGTGTCAGACGGACGCACTCCATCAGGCACAGACGACTGTTCTGGAGCGGGTCACCCACCACTTTGCAGTTAGTAAAGAAGTCCGAGAAGCTGCACACCAGCTCATACGCGAAATCGGTAAGATGATGCAGCATGAGATCCTCCGAAGCCTTTTGAATGACGGATTGGAAGCGCAGTAGACAGAGGCCCAGCTTCTTCTCCGCAGGGGTCTCCAGGACAAGCTCCGCTTGGAGTGCTTCCTCATCCGAAACATCCGCCTTCCTTCGGATGGAGCTCATCCGAGCGTACTGATAAAGGATAAAAATAGCAGTGTTGCCAGCTGTATCCAGCATCTTGTCGTAGCTGAAGGCGTAATCGGTGGTGCGGTTCTGCTTGAGGTCGTAGTACTTGATGGCGGCAATACCGAGTACCTGGGACAAGCGCTCCATCTCCTCCTCCGAGTGTCCCTGGGCTCGGTCACCGCCTTCGCGCTCCTTGAGCACCGCCAAGGCACGCTCGCACGCCTCATCCATGAGATCCTTCAGTTTGGCTGTTTCCCCGGACCTTGTCTTGATCTTCTTCCCGTCCACGCCCGTCACCAGGCCAAACCCAGCATGATCCCAGGTCGCCGAATCGGACATCCAATTCATGTCCTGGGCGGCTTGCACACACATGCGCAGGTGTTCGTACTGCCCAGAGTCCGTGCAGTAGATCACGCGTTGCTTTTTCGAGAGGACAAAGCGGTGGTAGCAGCACGTGACATCCGTGGTGTCGTACGTAAACCCGCCATCGCTCTTCACTACCATCAATGGAAAGTTAAAGCGGGGAACAGCGATCTGGTTGCCCTTCACCACACCCGCAGCCGTAAATGCCTCTAGCAGCAGAGGGTCCAGGGTTTTCTTGTACAGAGGGGCCAGCTGCGCCACCAGCTTGTCTACCTCCATTTGGAAGTCAAACTGAGCCAGCGGCTTCGTCTCCTTCTTCTTGAGCACCACCACTTCCTGCCCCTCTTCACCCGTAAGAATGTTCTGTTTTCGCATCGCCGCCAAGAGATTCGGGTGGAAGAACGGGCCTTCCTTCGTCTTCTTCGCGAGGTGCTGCGACACCAGGCGCGACATCTCCTTCGGGCCAAGCTCGGTGATGTCCTTCCACTCCTTACTGATCACCAGCTTCGCGCCATCACTCTCTTCCACTAATCCAGCCCCTTCGAGCATGGTGAGGACCTTCGGTATCAGCTCGTTGTAGAAGCTCTCCCCTCGCTCCGTCAGCCCAGAAACGTTTAGGCGACTGTAAATTTTGTTGAATTCTTCTCGGGAGACGTGGCAAATGAATTTCCATGCAGCCATGGAGGGTTCTTCGTACGCCTGCAGCTTCACCACCTCTAGTCGAGCCTGCTCCTTGAACTCGGGGTCGGCGTCAAAGCATTCTTTCGCAGCGCGGTAAAACGCGGTAAGGTCGGAAATATCCGGGGGGTTGTCCAGGAAGTCGGGGAAGTTGCGCTTGATGTAGAGGATCAGCATCCCAAAGGCAGTTCCCCAGTCACCTACGTGGTTGATGCGCTCGACATTGTGGCCACAGAACTCCAGCAGAAGGCAAATAGAGTCACCAATAATGGTGGATCGAAGATGTCCGACGTGCATCTCTTTGGCGATGTTTGGCGACGAGAAATCCACCAGAACTAGCTGCTTCTCACACTCCGGTGGCTGGATCCCATGACTCAGAATATGTTTGACTGCAGCGCTGACGAACTCCTTCTTGACATTCAAGTTGATGAAACCTTGACTGGTTGGCTCAAAGGCGTCGATCACCTCGTTCTCCACCAAATGCGACCGCAGTTCCTCTCCAACCGCCTGCGGAGCCATTTTCACCGGAGGCGTCTGCTGCGAAAGCAATTTCGCCAGACCCATAGCGTTGTTGCATTGATATTCAAATACCTTCCCCTTCGTGATCAACGGCTCCACTGCAGGTAACTGAGGAAATGCCTTGGAGATGGTGCTCCGAATAATGTTCTTCAGAGCCACCTCCACATTGGGTGTAAAAGCCATTTGGACCGAAGAATACTAACAGCACAAAAAAAAAAAAAAGGAAGAGGAACCACCAAGAAAAAAATGCAATAAATATTACAAAAAGGTAAAAACCAACTGAGGAAAGAACCCGCATAACCAAGAACGTATGCGATATCACTTCTTTTACAAGTACGTCAACTTGACTCACATTTCATTAACAAAACCAGAACCAAACTGCACCATTCCAGCATCACGGAATTGATGGCCATCTACCTTCCCAGCAATTATTCTACTCCACCAACCAACCCACTTGAATGAGAGCTTCTAATTATGTACGTCTGTGTCAAAAGCAGCTTTAACCACCAGCAGCAAAGAGAACCATTCACCACCCGCTAATTTCGAGAAGCAGAAAAAGGAATAGCCTTCATTTTAGTTTTAACTGAAAGTATTAAGAGCTCTCCCTTCATACTGGAGCCCTCCGGTCCTAAATGAAATCTGATGTCTAGTAATCCTGTTTTCTTTTATGTGTATTATTTACAACTGGTTTTCCATTTCTGTTATTTTCTTCTGACATGCCCCCCTTTATTTGTCATTCTCATCTTGTGGTACTCGTTAGGCTGTTCTTCTTTATTCAGAGCTGTTTGGGGAATATGCGACAAGGATAAGGCTGCTCCATCACAGAACGAAGCCCTTGAAGACCACACTGGGGGAAATGTCATAGTGGAAGGAGAGCCCAGTCCTGCTGACTTACTGGTGGTTCTTCTTTTCCCTGTTATTGTCCATTTCCCTCCAATTGGTCGGAGGGTAGGCCTCGGTGGAGGACATAGGAAGATCCACAGTCTCGTACGAGAGCTGCCCAGCTGTGGAACTGAAGCTCTCCTCACTATCCAGTTCCGTGAACGCAATATTCTGCTGTAACCCACTGAATTTCTCGGCGGACTTCGTTACAGTAGGGCACACGCACAGGATCGACGCACCCACAGTACCACTACGACCCACGACGTTGGACTGCAGGGCATAAAACTCATCGTTCTTCGGTAGTGAGAAGTGCACAACAAAGTTCACGTACGGGATCTCACACTTCTGTGACAGTTTGGCGTAGTCGGCAGTCGTCACCAAGAGTCGCTGACGAATGCCCAAAGAATTTGGGACACCCTCCTTGAAGGCTTCTAAGGCAGTCATACGCTCTTCCTTGGCCATGCTAGGGTACACGAAAATGGGAGCGACGTTGTTCATAGAGCGTGAGATCCGGGCTGCTCCTTTGCTCATCTCAGTGACGCGATTCGCCTCGCAGAAGATGATGGCCTGAACACCATTCATCTGGGCAACAAACTTGCTGAGAGAGTCCAATTTGTCCTTGTCTCCCATGCCCGTATTGATGTAGAAGTGCTTGACAGTTGGTGGCGGAACCAAGCGGAAAGTGGAGATGATGTTGCGCAGGATGCGATCCGAGAGGTGGTGAGGCGTGCCCTTGTTGGCGGTGTTGCTGGCGCAGAGGTACCGTGCAGCGTTCACGTAAATCTCAAGTTCATTGACGGCATATAAAAACCTGTCTTTCTTCTTCTCTTCATTGAGAAGCCCAACAGCTCCAAGAATGTCCGTCTTAGCTGCTCCAACCGATTCTGCAGAAGAGCCGTGGATCTTAAAGGTGATGAACCCCTCTGCCAGCGGACCATTGCCCGTGGTGTTGAGATCGTTCGAAACCTTGTGCTTCTCGTTAATCTCTTTCATCTTTCTTCCGTGGATTCCGATCAGAAATTTTATTCGCTCGGCAGGTACAGTGATTTCCTCTGAGAAGGGCGGCATATCGTTCAGCGTCAAGTGGTGCTCCAGCAGAGGCTCACAGGACGGAGGGCACCCAGACGCCGTCTCCACTGCTTCGTGGCTGTAACGGCAATTCTCCCCGTAGCGGCAGCCGCTGGAGCTGAAGAATAGACGGCACGGTCGTGAGTGTGAAGAGCCCTCCCCACTGGCAGCGTTATTGTTGTTAGTGTTGGTGTTGTTGTTGTTGTATCTCCTGTCACCGTTGTTGTTGTAGTTGTTACTGCCGCGGCCACGACCACGTCCACGGCCACGACCTCCTTCATGGTAGTTGTACCCACCGTGCTGTGGAGGACTGTTAGAGCGATACACATCTTGATGATGGTTTTGCACACCCCCGTTTCCACGCCCGCGGATTTGGCCACGTTGAGTCATAGAAGCCATAATTTTACTTCTGTCCTCATCATCAGGGACAATGGCCTTGAACTCATTCGGTGAAAGCTGTCTAAGAGTCACCACTCGAGTAATGTCGCGCTCCTTAAACTTATCGGCGTATTTTCCCAGCTGAAGCCGGTTCAAGAATGTAAAAATGGCTGAATGCGTCTCGGCCATTGCGTTCTAGGATTGATGAAAGTGATAAACTGTAAAACAACAATAAATATTAATAGCAATACTAACCAATTCAAATGAAGAGAAAGAGGCATTATGTGTGATAAAATTTAACTTCACTTTTGTTCATTGAGACAGTATATAGTTCTCTTAGAAAAAAGAATACTGCACATGGAAGCCGTTCGTTCTTACTTCGTGGAGATGTTTGCCCCTCATTGGCATCTGTATGTTGGTAGACGTTGATCGAAGGTGAAGGCAAAAAAACATGATGAATATTGGGTATCGGCATGAAAGAGTGCGAGGCAAGCAGAAACGAATCACAAGATTAAAGACCTTCGTTCTCTTTGGAAACCAAAGCTGAAGCACATAAGAATATTCCTTTTTCCTCTTGTTTCTCTCTCTCTCTCCGTCTCAAATGTGAGTAGTAGACCAGGAGGAGAATAGATTACTTTGAGGACTGGAGCTGTTTCACCACTTTTTTCCTCTCAAATTTTAAATCCCACTGCAATTGATCCATTTCTATGGAGTGACCGTAGCGGCCAAAATCTATTCGCTGCATTCCCTCATCCACGACATCCGATGGGGAATGTATGACCTTCAGTAATGCTTCTCTGCACCACTGACCGATCATTTCGCAAAGGTGTATTTTTTCTTGCACCGCCTCATCCCGTATTGTGGCGGTGGATGCGGTCTGTATCTTAGTCCTCTCTTCTAATGCGTAACGAAACGATGTGACCAGCGTTTGCAATCCCCCCCTGCTCACTATCACTTCACTATTAGAAGCGTCTAAAAGTGCTAAAGTGCTTAGCGCGCAACTCCCAGCAAAAAGGACTTCTAATGAAGTTTTTCTGCTGTTCATGCAGGTAATAATATGAGGGATCGCTGGCCGAAAAGACCTTCGCCCCTCTCCGCTGGCGGATGCGAGAGTGGCAATCAAATCCAGTACCTGATACAGCATATCATCATCCAGTTCTTTATATCTCTGCAACACCAGCACGCATGTACTGGGAATACCAAACCGTACGGCACAGGCTCGATTACTGTCAGATAAGCAGATGTTGGCAAGAAGCATGACGAGCGCACGAGCTCCGGAAGACGCAATTGGGATGGACTCCAGAAGTTCCGCGCATTGGCCCATCACTTCATCACTCACAACAGGTGTGTGCGTAGCCGCCTCTCTTGCTATCTGTTCCAGCTCCAACACAGCTTCTGCATGAAGGTTATTGCTATTTAAAAAGGCTGAAAAGCGATTTAGTGATCCTTCAAGACTCATCGCTTGTGATTCTGTTTACTGATTTTTTTCATGCAAGAGAGAGCACAATAATAATAACAAAGCAACAAAAAGAATCATGTTAAAGAGATATATATAAATGGTATCAATAACTACAAAGAAATATATCAGTTTTTCTAGACTTCATGAGGCTCCGATAAATTCTTTTTCATCATGATGCACTGAAGTTAATTTTTCGCTCTATGTATTGCTATTGTTGAAGGTGGTCTCGAAGTTAGTGTTTTTGTACATCGAAATGTTAGACTTTAGCAGTTTCAAAAATCATGTCCAACTTTGCTTAACCCCTCGGAAATGAGGAACGTCAACGCCGTATTCTTCATTTGTGCGTTTCGTAAGTCTTCGCAAACGGTTTTACTGGCTTGGCAGTGCAATAGACTGAGATAATGAAAAGTGCTCTCTGAAGTTGCATCTGCGGCATTGAATAATATTGAGCACCCAGCATCTCCTAAAGGATTGCCGTCTAGCACTAGCTTTGTCAGTGATGACGTATTCCCTAAGCCTTTTGCTATGGCTGCGGCACCGGTTGCATCAATTTTGTTATTGGCAATAATAATCTCCTCGATAGAATTTTCAGTGATGATCAGCCCAATTGTGGCAGCTCCAGAACGTCCTATCCCACAGCCGGAGAAATTGATCATCCGTAAAGTGTTGTTCAATAAAACTCCATGCTTCAAAATACACTCTGCCCCCGCAGTACTCAATGGATTACTCTCCATGTTCAGCCTGTGAATGTCGGCATTGCGACCCAGTACTCGAGAAAGAATGGTGGCACCAAGAGCTTTAATGTTGTTAAAGCTGAGGTCCAGATCCTGCAGGGTTACATTATCTGCTAGTGTTCCCGAGAATATACTCACATCCTCGTCCGTCAGTCCGTTCTGCCTCAAATAGAGAGTGTTAACAGGGTTAGTGGGGTTCAAAAGCTCATTGATAACATGGCCTCCTCGAATAGTCGGGCCAGCGTTGGAGTTCACATCAATACATCCTAAAGAGTTCTCCGAAAAGTCAATCGAGCTTACAGATCGAGCTTCAGAAATACCTTTCGCAAGAGCCATTCCACCCTCTGGAGTGATAAAATTTCCAACAAGAACTAAGTTGGACACAGACGTGTTGACACGCAAAGCTGCTGCCAACGCCACGCATCCCTTTACCTTAAGACCGGCATATGAAAGATCTAACGTCTCGGAGTCTAAACTAGAAAGATCCGTTGCTATGCTATTGAGAGGATATTTGAAAAAGAATAATTTATCTATCTTCTTTGATGCATGAAGGAAAGCCATCCGTCCAGTGCTGTCATTTTCAGGTTGCTCGGGAGGAGGAAAGTCGAACTTCTTTAGTCGCTCTAATTTCTCAGCCAAAATTTCTGCTTTCGTTTTGATCCTAGGAGGGAACTCCTCGTACGCGTACAACGGAAGGAGTTCGATCTGTTCATTTTCTTCCATTTCGACTTTTTAGCTGGGCCGACGTCAATTACCGGAGGTATTAATGCGAAAGATTTTAAAGAACAAAAAAAGGAAAGAGAAAAGATAATGATCAACTTCATGCTTTATTCAGTGGCGGGAACCTTTTCTTTATTTCTATTATTTAATTAATGTTTTAGGGAGTGTGGGTCTTCCGTCGCTATGGCACACCATCTTTTTATTATTTCGATTCGTCAACGAAGAAAAGGAAGCACATGTTCGCAACAGAATTCTTTTGTTTTGCTGTAACTGTGATTGAGCGTCACAGCTCCAATGAGAGACCTCAAGCACGACGCCACGTACGAGTCTGGCAAAGGCTTTCGTGCCAAGTTCAATCTATTTTCCATAGATTTTACAAAATCATGCCGATTTACGATCAAGTCCGCAGCATTATCAGCCAAAATCATATCCTCTAGTTTCCAATGGAGCCTGACCACACTACTAAGAATGTGATCACTTGTTAATAAACTCAATAACCCTGAACTCTCACTGTTTTCAATTGCTTCAAAAGTAAAGATAACCCATTCCGCAACAATGCTATGGAGTACTGCACTTCCTATATGCTCCAGTAGATCAGCGGTGCTTGAATCCTCATCTCTCAAACTAAATGTTGGATGAACAAAAGCTCGCAAATACAGCAACGTGTACCGCTGAGAAAGATTAGGGAATACTGCAGTAATCCGACGAGGCAGCTCTGTTGCCCATTGAGGGGGGAGTGCTAAAGATACTGACTGAGGAACAAGAACTGGGTGTTGTAATTGCTGAAAAAAAGATGAAGGCTTACGATTCTGCACAGCATCAACGAAAGAAAACGATTTTTTCTTTATTGATACGGCCTTCATTTCTAGTTTCCTACACCACAAAACCAACAAAAAAAAAGGGGGAAATGAAAAACTAATTAAAAAATGCAACAGAGTTGAACGTTTCGTAAATAAAGAACTGTTAGAAGAGCAAAAACAGAATTCGTCATGGATTGCACATAATATCTATTATCATACACATTGTATTTTTTCCTTCTAAAGCTGCACCTCGTAACGGTTTTACAGTAGTTACAACTGATTTGGGGTAACTTTTTGGAAAAACAAAATATACGCAAGAGAAAAATCAGGTTCAACGGCATCAGAAGTTGATTCATCACTACAATGAACCCAAATTCCATTTTTCCCTACAATATCAGCCGTATAATGACCTCCGGAAGTGCTACCAGAATGATTCACTATTCCCACAAGACGGTAATGAGTCTGATGCGAGCGCTTGTTGCACATAAAAGGATGAAGGGTAAGATCCTGTTGAAATATTACCTCTGTTGAAATTTTTGTAGCTAAATCGAAAGAATGCTGAAACCGCTTCAGAGTAATAACGAGGATTTCTGGGCAAGAGTAAAACGTGAGTTGCTGTGAAGCTTTCACCGACTTTTTACACTTTCCGCAGGAGTAAGACTTTTCATCCAAAATATCTTCATGGCAATATGCTGCTAAGCAATCTTCAACGCAAACACGTTGATTCTTCGGAATAGGAACTTCTATGCCAGTACAAGGACTAAAAGATCTGTATGTTTGATGGCAGTGGGGGCACATAACTGAACTTCGCTCTTGAAACATAAATAAATTTACTATTTCAGAAGCGTTGTTAGCGACATAATTTTCAAGGAAAGTACGAGCTAACTCTTCATCACTGCCGGTGCTATTGTCTATTTCAACATTTGGAGTGCTGCCTTTTCTTTTATTGAGACCGTTATGCACTCCCTCCAGCAAAACATTTAGGAGCTCATTAGCATCTTGTTGACTGAGTCCTGCAAATGGTTTGTAAACTTCGCCTAAACAGGTTTTTAAAAGAACTGGAGACACAGCACCACTATCATTTTCATCACTTTCATTCAATTTTTGAATTACCTTGGCAAATGCATTTGTTAATCGAACGTTTGGGATATCTTTACTAAGTGACAAATTCCACCCAGAGCCTAAGAAAAAACTTGCTAATCGAGTCACACTTAACGACTGTAGAACACTATTTAGATAGCACGTATTTCCTAAATTAACTAGTCCCCGCCGCGAAGACGAATCTTTCGATGAATGATTTTTCATCGTCCAAGACGAATACCTCGGTTCGTAATCGATCCTTATGGGATGTATAACAGAAACTGAAGAACTTGATGTCTGTAATGGCGCAAGTTCAGGTACAGGAGATACTTTTGAGAGAGGTAACTGTACCGCATTACGTAATTTTGTCGCATTTTTACCTTGCGTAGCTAGGATAGCCGCACAAACATTTTTTTCGTCAGCCATTTTTTTTTCCTTTCGTTTCTTCTCTAAAAAAATATTCTTTAACTGATAAAATTTCTCCTGTAGAGGACTCTGTAGACGTTTATCTAAAAGTTCTTCGTCAATTATAACTTTTTGCAGCCGCTCTAAAGGAAAATTCTCACTTGTAACTTCAACTGCACACCTCAGGTAGAAGTAAGAGTCCTCAAATGCTTTGTTATTTAATGCATCTGTTGCTACCTTCAAAAGAAGTTCTGGGGTTATTGATGGGCTTTTTTCACATTTTTTTGCTTTTTCTTTTATGCTCTCTTTAAACTGCTCAAATGAAGTTGAGTCCGTAAAAACAAACTGCATTCGTACTTGTATGACACACAATGTAGATCATAAATTCTAAATATGGATAAGACTAAGAAAACGAGGTGTCAATCAAATAGGGGGAAAAAAATAACCTGAAGAAAACAGAGAAAACAAAAAATAAACAAAATAGAGAGAGAAAGAGCAGTGTGATAAGGAAATGAGAAATACTTCTCACTCAACGCACATAACTTACAATAGGATTAACAAATTTGCCTTTTTCAAACGTTACACCCCATAAATTAAAATTTAAAAAATTCTACGGCAAAAAAAGTATATTATAAACCGTACAAATATATATATATATATATATATATATATGTGATAATTATTATTTTGTTTCTCCCACTTATCGATTCGTATTCTATTAATATTAACATTCTTACTAGTTTGATCTGTTACTGAAATATTATTAGCTGTTTTTAGCTTTGGAAATATTAAATAAGAATATTTAAAATAATAATTAAAATATTTAAAACTGTGAGTATATATATATAATACCGTTAATATACTACTAAGTTGTGATAGTTTGATTCTACCATTTTCACAATGTACCCAATAATAAAACTAAATATGCGTAGGCCCGCAAACTTAAAAAGAAAAAAAATAATAATCTAAATGAAAAATAAAAAATGAATATTATTGATATAATAATAATAAAGAAAAAAAGATAAGTATTAAAACAAGAAAGTTCCACTGCACTGAACATTAAAATAATTAGAAAAATAAAAACGATAATATAATTTTATGGTAATCTGGATTATATAAATAATAATAATAATAAGAAAAAAAATGGGAAAAATGTGAATTTTTATAGGTTACTTAATTCAATGCTCGAATACCACAGATAATATCGTTTTACTTATCGATATTTTTCATGTTTCGAAAGCCGGTATCTTTAGAAAGAATGACAATAAAAAGAAAGAAACATTTTGAACTCGAGAAAAAATAATTCTTAAGAAGGAAGAAAAAATTACGTTAAGAATAGACGTTGGCACAAATAATAATAATAAAAGTACTAATAATAGTAAAAATAATAATAGTGATAACAGCAATAATAGCAATATAATACTAATAATAAAACGATACAAAAATTCAAAGAAAAAGAATAAGAGGAAAAAATATATGTGTACAGATATATCACTACTACTCTTTACATTTGCTGCGGTTTTTTTCAATGTAAGAATCACTTGAAAATCACCTGCGGATAATATATAACAAAAAAAATAATTGTGAACGCGAGGTAAAAAGAGAATCATAAAAAATATATATATATATAAAAAGTTGGGTATTTGGATGTTTCTTCTGAAATAAATAAAAAATAATATCCCTTTTTCCGTTTCGCGGCGAAAGTAAAGAAAAAAAAAACAAAAAGACAAAATGAGCCATTGGAAACAAAAAATGCTTTTCCTAGCCGCAGGGTCAGAAACTCCCCGGTACTTTTACCATAAAAAATATATCTAACGGGGGGCCGCCGGGAGCATGAACTTTTAATGGTTACTGGTTCATTGGGCAAAAGGCCCCACCCTTTTAGGGATGATAATAAAAAATAAAAATAATCTTTTTTTTGTGTTGTCTTGAATTTTGTTGAAGTCGAGGACCAGTTCCCCGCCCCCCACCAAACACTTTTCGGCTTTCTTAGCTAAACCAAAAGGGGCCTTAGGCTTTAAGGAATCCGAACCCGCGGCGCACATAAAACAAATGCTGTGGGAGGGAATCGGCAGTTTAGTAACACATTCCAATTCCCCCGAAGGAGACAATTCAAAATTTCCTAGCTCTTAGTTCATCCGAAAGGACTACTAACAGAGAGCACGACGTGAACGTGGCTAGCAATCGCTCCCCAAACTTTGCGCTTTAAACCGCCGGGGGAATCACAAAGAAAATAATAGAAGAGGAAGAAAGAAGACAAGGCTAATAATTTTTTTTTCTGGAAAGAATACAAAGGAACAACGCTGCGCCCGTTCGAAACTCGAAACGGCAGAAAGCCACGACACAATTCAACCCCCTTCGGAAAAAGGAATTTCGCCTAAAGAATAAGGGAAGCGATTGCTTCCCCTCGTCCGTAATCCTTTCGGGCAAACCAAGAGCCAGGTGATTTTAAGCTTCTTCTTTCGGGGAATGCGAATGTGTGCGGCCGCGGGTTCGGATTCCCACAAAGCCAAAGGCCCCTTTTTTTTAGCCGATGAAGCCGAAAAGTGTTCAGGAAAGGACGGGGAACTGGTCCTAGACCTCGACCGTTAAAAATTCAAGACAACACAAAGAACATTATTTTTTCCTTTTAAAAGGGTTTGGCCTTCGGCCAAATGAACCATAAACCATGAAAAAAGGAGAGAAGCAAGGCATACACGGATGAAAAAAAAACTTTATGATGTTTACACCCCTAACACGAATAAAGAAAAACAAACCATGTGGAAAAAACGCCAGAGAAGTATCAATAAATGAGATGAATATATTGATGTGTTATTATATTTGAGTATGGATAAAGACGCAAATTATGACTTTTCGGTGAGTGGCATCGAATAAGCCTTAATTTTTTTTTAGATTGAAACAGTATTAGAGTTGCAAACAGGGATGAATCACCATTCAAAAGAAAACAATAGAAAATAATTAAAACTCCCTGGCTTGGATTTTAATTACTATAAATAATATGTACAAAATATAAACAAAGAAAAAGGCTCTCTCCTCGGTAGAAAAAAAATATTCTTTCAATTTTAAGAAGAGTTTACGGAAGGAACCGATGTCTAAATTATTCCGAAAGAGAAATGGATTTGATGGGTCGTGATATTATTTATGATTTCATCACGACTTTTTGATGAACCCAGTATAATTAACAGAAATAGAATTCACAATAATAATATTATTATTATTATTACTATATTCTATATTGAAATACTTCATTTCATTTTTTTTATATAATTTTGAAATTAGGAGGGAACCTTTTTCGATTCGTTATGAAGCGAGTGCGGTTTCAGAGACACAGAGAAAGAAAATAAATTTGTAAATTAACATTGATGGAATATTTCCCTTGTATATGCATAAAATATGACTTAATTTAATATAACCGCACCCCATTTTGCCGCTTGGGATTTTTTCTTTACCTTTTGTGTGTTATGGAAAGTTTTTTCTCCCTTGTTTACTTTGTTCCTCTTCCTCTTTTCATTTTTTTCTATTTATCCTTATGTACAGATTTATACCCAAGAACTTTAGCCAAGGTTTTAAATCCAAATTCAATTGTATTTTCCCAAAGAGAATTTGGAATTTATATTTTAAAAAAAGGTAGGTACGGCGAAGTTCTTGGGATTCCAAAAAGGATATATCAAATATACAGCGCTTTGTAAGTTAAACACACGAATGAAAAAACAATCCTATAAGTACTGTTTACGCATCCTGATACGCGGTATGAATTTCAACTTGCCTGCCTACCTTTGAGGTCCTCCATGCGTCGTTTCCTGTAATAACCCCCGTTCTTTTTCCTTCTTTCTATAGGTTTTTCTTTCTTTTCATTTCTATTAGGAAAATTTAGAGTCAGCGGTTCCTATATAATAGTACAACGATAATATATATTTCTGATTGATTTCGTTTTTTGTTTCATAGTATTTAATATATGCACATTAATTTTAGTACTTCGAATAGGCGTTTAAATTGGAGCATATTCCATTATGTCAAATATATGAACAGATAAATAGATAATAAAAAAGAATAAAGAAGGAGTAATCAAGTGCATTCCCCATTCGGTTCTGGCGGCAAATAACATAATGCATCCCACAGGCGAGTTCCAAAACTGGCGAATCGTAAAGTAATTATTATATTGTTTTCCCAAATAAATATTTAAATTGTTGATACATTCATACATAGGTAAGTTCACACGAAGTGGTAAACAAATTAACCCCTTTGGAATATTCTCTTAATTTTAAGGATTTTTTTCTTTATTCCAAGGGTCTTTGTCGAGGTGGGTAACCTCGGGGGTGGGTGGGCGGAAAATAAAAAATTAATAAGAAATGTTAACTCGTGGTTTCGTTTAACAAACAAAGCCACAATTAAACCAACTTGCGAATAAAATATATGATATATAAAGAACAAGCGAAAAAGGGAAGCATAGTTAATTGCCGACAAATAATATAACTCATTATTTTCCATCATTCTACTTCGTCACTTCTCTCCTCCTCCCTCTTCATTCATTTTACAAGCTACAAAAAAAACTGCAGTGAAAGGTGTTTTCTATTCTTAGTTTCAGCCTAAAATCAGTGCTAAAGTTCCTCCCGTAAAACTGAACAAACAGAACCGAGCGGTCGAGTGTGGTATTTTGGATGCTCTCTTCCGTGGCTAGTTGATTATCTTGAATGAAAGAATATGGTGGCTATTCCTGCATCGAAAGAAAGTGTCAAGTCGTTCCCGCGACATAAAGGATATCTTAACTAGTACCGTGTAACTCTTCCGTAATTCCAGGTGGTCCCAAAGCTTGCCAAAATCCAAAATGAAAAAATTAGAAAACAAAACTAGATTATGGCACCAATTTTCTGTGGTAGCAAGCAAAACTACACATCGGCGCATTGCGTAAGACGGAGGGGGGGGGGGGGGGGGATTTTCTTTTTTTCATNTTAAAATATTTTTCATATGAGCATGCTATCCGATGTAATGTAACTTCCGACTGCACCTTTTATTCTTTTTTGGCGGGGTCGATTCCTTTCAAATCCATGTAGATGCGTAAGCTGAATAGCCCCATTGAATTGCATAAAAGAAAACGAAGGAAAAAGCAATAAAAGCAATATTTTCTCCCTCCATGTGCTTTAATTTTTTTAATGTTAAAATGAAAAGGCGGGGGGCGTATACGCGGATTAAAATAAATTGTATTTTCGACTTTTATACCCCAAATAGCGAGAATAGCGGAGAAAAATCCGCCATGGGGAAACAAAAGTAAGGGGATTTGCCCTTAATTTATTTCTTTTCTTTTTCTTGTTTTTTGTAGTGGGGGGTAATGGAGAATACCAATTCCTTTTTGGAATCAATGGGAAAGACCATTGGGGGTTTATCCGGAATGGCGTTTCAATATTTTTGAAAGGCCAATAGCCGTTCATAAGAAGTGGGTGTGCATTCTTTTTTCTTTTTCAATAACAATAATATTATACAAAACAAATGTCAAAGAGAAGGCTCTCCCCATTTTAGAAAGGTATAATTTGATTTCATAATTTGCTTTTCTATTTTTGTATCATATAATAACCTATATAAAGAGTAGAAAAAATACTATTTTTACGAGTAAGTATAATTAATACGATTTAGTATATGTGTGTGTATCGAGTTACATAAGTATTTACTTTCTTTTAATGTTTAATTCTGATATCTTGTCTTTTTCAATTATATTTATTAATATAGTTTTAATCATACATATGTTTTAATTTAAACGTATTCCAATATTCAAATGTATATACACAGAATACGTATCGGTAAAAAATAATAAGTACGTTCTTCTCTTTTTTTCGGCTTTCAATCACTTAAGTTCCTTGTAGAACTGAATACAAGAAAAACAAATATATAGCCCATGGAATAATTAATGGATGAATGAAAAGAGATGACAGAAAAGAAACTTGGCGCACACACAGAAACGAAGGAGTACGAGTGTTGTTGTGTTACGCGATGGCAGTTAAAACTACAGCAAAAAATATTAAAAAATATTAATAATTTAATGTCAGAATTTTTTATGTGCCTAACAATATTGTATTCTAAATATTTTAAATATTTTCTTTTTTGGGTTTTAGTGAAAGTGCCACATCCAAGGGTAAATAACAAGCACAAAAGACAGAAAAATAGTAGCGAGTATGAACAATGTATTTAGTTGAAGAAACATCAGCCCCAACTTTGTAAAGAAGATTGTATAATTTTTAAGAGAGTCTCGTTAATTTATATATATGAAAAAGGAAGAAAAAAAAAAGTAAACTGAATGACTAGATATCTCAAACAATTGTTTGAAGGTGAGCAACATACTTCTACTAAAATTATTTTATTTCCTTTCATTTCAACCGTTCAATTATTGTGTATAATTAGTATATATAACCACAATAGTATATTCTTTCAGATTGACATTTCAATGACTTTCCATGTATATATTTAATGCCATTAGTATTTCTACCCTTCATTACGATTATTTATCTTGCATGATTTTTTACGTTACGGTCGTAAAAACTAAACATTAAAAAGGTATCAAACATAGTTCTATAACAAAAATTTTGAACATTTTTTATTTAAGAAATTTATATTAATATTGCATTAGCATTAAAAATATTAAGTAAATAATTTACACGCAATATATACAAATGCAAACAATTTACCTTTTTTTCTAAATACTATTAAGGAGTGGAGTTAATCACAGTTATTCACAATTACTTTTCTCCTTGAATATGTAGGTTTTTTTTTCTGCTTTTTTACTGCTGGTGCTTATTTGTCGTATATATGTATTCTTTACTTTTATTATTATTAAAGCTTACCATTATTATTATATTGTTATTGCTATTATTTTAAATCCTCCTTTTTTTTTTTTGATAATTTTTAAGGAGATTTTTTTTTGTTACCTAGTATGAGTCATGATTATCACCAAAATTGCCCTTCATATCCTTTTTTTTTTTTTTTTTGAGCCTGTGAAATGAATAAATGGAGGGTTCTAAGAAATGGGATGAATGGGTTGAAGAATAATTTTCAATTATTCGTCGGCAAACAATGATGCTTTCTTCGCTGGTTCTTTCTCCGTTTTTTCATTTCTTTCTTTTGATAAAGAGCTCCGCTCTTTTATCTATAAAAATGATTTATTTTTATAGATTTTATTTTTTATTTTCCTCCCTCCCAACCCCGAGGTTTCCCACCTCGATAAAGATCGTTGGAAACACAAAACTAATATATAATTGGTGTTCCAAGTTATTTTTGTTTTAACTTCGCACTTCGTGTGTATTTACCTAAGAAATAATAATAAAACATATATATTTAATTTATATATTTGAAAATCGTGTGTTCAGAATGCAGTCTTTGTTTGCCCGTTTTCCCTTGAAGAAGAATGCCCTTTGAATCTCCAACTTTATTCTTTCCTGCTGAAACTAATAATTCAAAGGCAAGTACTAATTATAAGAGTTTACTCTTCAATTATTGAATGGAAAGGAGCGTTCTCATTATTGTAGTGCCTATTTTTGATACTCAACAAAAAATGTGGAAGGGTATTCTATTAAACCTAGTCAATACCTGAAAGGTCCCACCTAAGAATATATATATCTCAATAAAACATATATTTTGAGAATCTGTTGTTATGAATGACATGAAGGAATAGAGAATGAAAATATATATTTTTTTGTTTTTTAACGTATTTTTCTTCGTGTGGTTTTAGTTGCCACACTCACATCGTTTTTCGTTGAGAAATTTTTTTTTTGTTTTCTATTGATTGCGAACTTTGGAACTTCTAATTTCGATGCAGTACAGGATATACCTAGATCTTTGACAGTTGCATGCAAAATGTGTCGTATGTAATGATTCTTGACTTTTGTTTTACTCGATTGGGTTTTCAAACTATTCAGTAGTTCTTTTTGTTGTATTCGTATCGAGACCTGTCAAAAAGATTTTTTTTTTTCTTGCTGCTATTTATTCCTTTCTGCTGGTTATCTTCTTCCTTTTATTTTTTAATCTCCTTCTTTCTAATATATTTTTTTAATTCTTTGTGCGACAAAATTCTATTTTTATATTAATTTAACCTCGAAACGGCTTTATCTTGACTTCAGTAATGATTCTGAGTACTCGTGAGAGCCGTATATCGGCGTACCTTTCCTTAACGGTCGGGATTATGGTTCTTGAATTCGCGTACGGGTACGTGTCAAATTCTCTCGGTTTAATGTCTGATTCATTTCATATGCTTTTAGATGCAATTTCTCTAGTGGTTGGGCTGCTCGCAACACACATTTCAAAGCGTCGCTCAAACAATGAAAATCCGTTTGGTTACGGAAGGTACGAGGTTCTCTGCAGCTTTACCAATGGGATTCTTTTGATATTTATTGCATTTTGTGTGCTAGTTGAATCGATTACAAGGCTTGTTTCGGCGCCGCCTGTGGAAGGATCATACCTTTTTCTCGTCTCTCTAATTGGGCTCATAGTAAACATCATAGGAGTTGCTTTTTTTCATGGGTTGTGCTCCCATTCCCGTGAATGTCATAGTGACCATAACATGAGGGGAATATATCTTCATATTCTAGCTGATTTATTGGGCAGTGTAAGCGTTCTTCTGTCTACTTTTGCTTTATCGTTTGGAGTTTGGATAGCCGATCCGATTTGTAGTTTTATCAGCTCGGTTTTAATCTTTGGGTCTGCTCTCCCTCTGGTCTTAGATACAGGGAAAATTCTTGTTTTATGTGGAGAAGAGAGTGCCAAAGCCTTCCCCGATGGACTTTACTCAGAGATAAATAGCAAATGCTCAGTTACAGATCTGCAAACCCCATATATATGGATCCACTCTACTGCACCTCATTATTTATGTATCTGTACTATCTCTGCTAAGCTAAAACCAAATACAAGCTACGAACAATGCAAAAATGATGTTAGCTCTACCACACAATTTTTTTTTGCTCAAAAGCTAGGAGGCAATCTTCGAGTGATTGTCCATCTTGAAAGATAGAAGCAGTTTAGTTCTATCTTTGTCAGTAGCAAACATAGTGTAAGTTGAGGTTTCTGCCTCGGTAAGGAAAAAACTGAATTTTTCTTTTGCGTGGGACATTAAAGTTGCTACTGTTTCACTGCTCTTCTTTCCGTTTTCCATTTTGTTTCATTTTTTTCTAGTTTTTTTGTTTTTGACATTGCTAACCATGCTTCCCGGGAACTTCGATAAGACGGGCACCCATGTGCTCCGGGAAGGGGCGTCAGAGGAGAAGGGTGAGCGAGCGCGCCTGATGAATATTATGGGTGCTATTGCGGTCGCGGATATCGTAAAGTCGACTCTTGGGCCAAAAGGAATGGATAAAATTCTCCAAGGAATGGATCGCGTTCAAAGTGTGAGAGTTACGAACGATGGCGCCACTATTCTGAAAGCTTTGTTTATGGACAATCCTGCCGCCAAAATTCTTATTGACATGAGTAAAACCCAGGATGACGAAGTTGGAGATGGGACCACAAGTGTTACTGTCCTTGCTGGTGAGCTGCTACGTAATGCTGAGAAGCTTCTGACCGATTCAATTCATCCTCAGACCATTATTGATGGATATCGCCGGGCTGCTAAGATAGCTCAAGATGCGTTGTCTCAATCATCTGTGGATAATGGAAAGAACCAGGAGCTTTTTCACCGCGATCTTATTCAGATTGCCAAAACTACTTTAAGCTCCAAGATCATTACCATCGAGTCCGACTACTTTGCGAAGCTGTGTGTAGAAGCAGTGCAGCGTCTTCATGGTAGCGGTAATTTGGAAATGATTAACATCATGAAAAAGCTTGGTGGGACTCTTCGGGATAGCTACCTCGAGCCTGGCTTTCTCCTGGATAAAAAGATCGGAGTCGGACAGCCCCGAGTGCTGAAGGACGCCAAAATTATGGTGGCGAATACTCCTATGGATGCCGATAAAATCAAAATCTTTGGAGCCAAGGTAAACGTGGAAAGCATTTCAGAACTTGAGAAAGTGGAAGCCTCCGAAAAAGCTAAAATGAAAGAGAAGTGCAAGAAAATTATGGCGCATAACGTGAATTGCTTTATCAACCGCCAATTGATTTACAATTATCCGGAGGAAATTTTTGCTCAAAATGGGATTATGTCCATTGAGCACGCAGACTTTGATGGAATTGAGCGTCTGGCCAAGGCGTTGGGTGCGGACGTCGTTTCCACTTTTGATACCACGGACAACGTGAAGTATGGCAAGGCGGACCTGATCGAAGAAGTTATGATTGGTGAGGGCACCGTAATTCGCTTTTCCGGTCTTCCAAAGGGTGAAGCTTGCACTATCGTTCTTCGCGGTGCTTCCCGACACATCTTGGATGAGGCGGAAAGATCCATTCATGACGCCATTTGTGTGATTTCTGAGACCATCAAGGAGACCCGTACGGTTCTTGGTGCTGGGTGCTCCGAATTCCTCATGGCGGAGGCTATTGAGAAGGAAGCGAAGTCGATCCCCGGAAAGGCCCAGCTCGCCATGACCGCCTTTGCCAATGCTCTTCGAGCTCTCCCGGCGATCATCGCCGACAACGCTGGGCTCGACAGCAACGACCTAGTTACTCGTCTGGTGGCCGCTCATGCGCAGGGAAAGACTACCTTTGGCATTGATGTGATCAACGGGGAAGTGGATGATGTGCGGAAGCTTGGAATTACAGAGTCGTATAAGGTGAAGAGCTCTGTGGTGGCGTATGCCGCTGAAGCGGCTGAAATGATTTTGCGTGTAGATGAGGTGCTTCGCGCTGCTCCTCGTCAGCGCACTCAGTAACATCACGATCCGTCCCCTTTATTAAGTCACCTCAAAAGAAGACGAAAAAGAAAAAAAAGAATTAATTTTTCAAAGATAATTAATACGACGTTCTGCTTCTGAAGATTTTCACTTGAACTTATTCTAATTCTTATCGCATAATTGGATCAAGCATCAAGTCTCGGAAGAATAAAAAAATAAAAGAACAAGTATAAGTAAATATATATTTTTGTGTGGACGAGAGAGCTTAACATTACTTACAATTCAAGAAATGTCTATATCTACGAGTGATAAATGTCGAATATCTGAAAAAAAATGAAATGTGAAGTGCTTCATGTGACGCTGACAACTACTTAACTCTTTACGTCGTTCTTGCATTAATACATTTTCTTAGATGGATAATAGCATTCCATTACTACAAAGATTTCCAGATATCGACATTTTACTGCTTATCGATTGCTAGATTTTTGCATCGAACATTTTGCGAACACACCTCCAAAAATAATAATAATAAAGTAGATATTAATTAGACAGAGTAATCGAATACACACAGCTCGTTTATTATTATTTGTAGTGGCACGATGAGCACGAAATATACCGCACCGACCAGTAAGGCTGGAGTTGCCGCCCCCATTGTTTCCGATTCAGTACCTGACGCAGTCAAAGTCAAGGTGTGCTCCGGACACACCCGCCCTGTGTGCCACATTAACTACAGCGAGATTGTGGATGGCACCTACTGGTTTGTCGCAGCGTGCCACGACACCAAAGCGGTGCTTCGGAACGGCCAGACTGGCGCGTGGGTTGGCACCTTTGAGGGCCATCAAGGGGCGATTCATTGCACGGCGTTCAATAGTGGTGCGACTAGACTGGTGACGGGTAGTGGGGACTACATGTCTTTTCTATGGGACGCCGTGACTGGTAAGAAGCTTCATCAGTGGGGGCCACATGCAAAATACATTAAGTCTTGCGACTGGATGGAAAACAAAATTGCCACTGGGTGCGTGGATGGTGTGGTTCGTATCTTTGACGCAACGCGTGTAGATGCGGATCCAGTGGTATTTGAAAGCCCTTCTGAAGCTACTCAAATTAAAGCGACCTACTTCCTGGACCCTAACATCATGGTAACCGCCAGTGAGAACTGGATCTTTAAGTGGGATTTACGCGACGCTTCTCAGCCATACATCCGAAAAGAAATTCCTCAGCTCAATTTTGTAGAGTATACACATCACAATGACATCGCTGTGGCCCACGAGAACAGCATATCTCTGATTGACACGACCAAGCTGACCGTAAAGAGCACGTTTAACACTGGCGAGACGGTGTCCTGTGCTTCTATCTCCCCCGACGGCAAGTACATTGCAGCCGGCTCGCGGTTGAAGGTAAAGGAATTCACCATTGACGGGACTGAATTGGAGAACAATCGGGGCCATCACGGCCCGATTTTTCACATTCGGTGGGCTCCTGACGGATCTTCCTATGCGTCTGGTGCGGAAGACGGGATGGTGCGCATCTGGCCTTCTCATAGTGTCATCGAGCAGTACGAGACAGATATCAAGTCGTAATGTAGATGAAGTCATCGGAAGACGGAGAATTTGTGGCAGGTGAATTTACAGAGACAGATTTCTCCATTTTGTTGTTTTGTTGTATAATACTGCGGAATTTGTGAGCGGTCCTGCAGTGGTGTTTTATGTCACAGTATTGTGACATAAAACGAGAAATGTCGACACCCGTAAAAATAACAATAATAAAAAGAGCGAAGCTTTAAAGGTGGAGGAATTATCCGACAACGTCTCCAAGAGGACTGCAGCGCACATCAAAGAAAAAATAAAAGGAAAGGATTAAGCAAGCACTCCGAGCCACGGAGAAGGGGAAGGGAATATGTTCGGGGACATCGGGTTCCTAAGATCCATAGGGTTATGTTGAGGATCTAGCTAATTGGAGGAATAAACCGGAATGAAGGAGAGCTCAAATACGACGCGTAGATTATCTGACAGACTTTTAGCGAGAAGAAAGCCAGGTGTCGAATCATCTACAGCCTTTGAAATAGTCAGAATGGGACCAATAAGAAAGCCGAGATAAAGATGAGAACGTCGTGGAAGCCCCATCACTTTTTTTTTCTTTTCCTCTGTGGTTGTCGATTTTACTGTACTCCTCCTCAATATGTATCTTCTTCTTATTAATATTATTTTTTTAACTGATTATGCTTTCTTCTGTAGCTGTAAGAAAAATAAAATAAAATAGGTACAGCTATTCCTATATTGACTCTTTTCTCTTCTAACGTTTTGCGATGCCGACGCGAGGCGGAGAGACCACTGGAAAAGAGGTGGATTTAATGAACCGGAAAGGCTCTGGCCCAGCGCCTACCGGGCCGCTTTCCGACGAGGACTTTGTCCAGCAGCACAAACTCGCAGAGCTTTTTGATATGCTCATTTATCAAGTGTCCACCTTCAAGCCCAAGCACCCGGCAGCGCATATGGCTCTGACGCTTCGAGAGCGCATTGAGGCTCGTGAGGGTACTACGAAGAATACGCAAGAGGATGGAGCTCCGCAGCACTTGGAGGCACCAACGGCAACAAACAAGTCGGCTGTGAGAACAAGAGAAATGAACAATATGGATTTCTCGAACTCACTTTCCACCGTCGGCGAGGAGCCTGCCATTGGATCATCCGGGCCAGGATTTTGCAAGTTCGGTATTTGGATTCACGTCCAAACCAGTGATATCCCTCTTATTACTGCACGGTTTCATGAACAGTGCATGGAGAATAACGTGAGCCCGCCACAAGAGTTCACGGTAGATACCCCAGAGCTTCTTCGCATTCTTTCGCGTGCAACCTCCGTCTACTTTTTTAATGGATTCACGGAGGCACGCAAGCAAGTCCCTCTGCGGCCGCACAAGAATGCCCCCGCGTGTTGCACGTACTTATCGAATGCCATTCTTAGTGTCATCACCATCGCCACTCTCTCCCAACGACGTTCTTTCACCACATTCATGCATTCCTTGATTGAAGAACTCCGAGTGGATGATATCGATGAAATAAGAGAAACAGCGCGTTTCTGGAGCAGCTTCCGACAGTCCCCCACGTTCCAATCTTCCTTTGTCAGCAAGATACAACTTTACGCCCGGCAGTTTGATCTATTATTGGGGTTCGATAGGTACTTGGATGTTTTTATGCAGTGGGTTGATTCTGTGATTGATCAGAGGGATATGTCTGCTAGAGAACGACAGGAGATGCTCCGCTCGACGTACGCTAAAATCCCAACGCGGAAGAAGGATCCCCGTTTTCCCGATCTCTTCAGTATATTTGCGTCTTCCATGTTGTGCAGTTTAAGAGAGGGTCCTGAAGCTGCTACTATTCCGGAGCGAACATTCAATGCCCTCACCAAGGTACTTCTCCTACTACTGGAGGATGAAAATGCCATGTGTCTCGTTACGGCGAAGGAACAATGCGCGCCATCGAAGGATGGAGGATATCTACGCGTCAGACGTGCAGATGCTTCCGCTGTGAAGCTCTTGTCCCGGTTGTTTAGCAACGGTTTTCGCAACAAATTTGCGGAGGAGCACGGCAGCTCCCGCATGACGTTGGAGTATTTCTTTATGATGAAAAGTACATACTCAGAGGAGCATAGTGAAGCTTTCATCACCGTGTCCAGCGCTGTGCTTCGTCTGGAACAGAAATACTTGGACTCGGAGAATTTTTCGATGCGCTGCAATGCTCATAGCCGCTTGAAACTTCTCGAGCTCTTCATTCAAATGGTGTCTCAGCGCCACATTCTCACCATGGATGAAGTAGAGTTCGACCTCTTGAGAACCCGCTGCTGCGGTGTAACCATCGGTACTTTCCTAGTGTATCTGTGTGAATTGTTTCGCTTAACTCGATTGCCGGAGAAAATGCAGAAGAACGCAAAGTTCGTCCTCACCACATTGCAGGAAATTTGTGTAGATGCGAATGCTTCTCCCGTTATTAGCGAGTTTTCGGCGTCTTTTCATCTATTAGCTGAAGCTGCGGAGCACCCGGATGCCTTTCTCGAAGCTTTTTTAACGGTACCACCGTTTGACGACATTCCGATCACTTTTTTGATTCAGTTTTTCGACCTTCCAATGATTCTTAAGCAGTTCTCAGAGTGTTTTGATGGTCAGGCAATAAATGGCCCAGAACAATACTTCAACACGTGCCTCCTATTGGTCACTAGGATGCGCGTAGCCCGCATTCACTGTACCGCGACATGCAATTTTTTGCCGTTAGCGATTCTTTCAGGTGTTCATTTTGTCTCCGAGAAGGTTCCTCTGTATTCTCTACTCCCAGCCTGTGAAGCGCTCGCTGGGCTCGGACCATCGCTAGATCTTCCTGTAACGTGTGGACTTTCTAAAGCGGACCGAGTCATTTTGGGTAGTTTCTTTCATCAAAACCGAAGTGCTCGCGCCTTTGTCACTGCTGTGCAGATCTTCCTTGAGGCTTACCCAGATTTCAGGCACCGAATCAGTCGACCTGCTATTTCCTACGAGCGCGTACAGCGCTACTTTTACGCAGTCGTACAAGAATTACTGCGTCTGGAGTCGGAGAACGAGAAGTCTACTGTGTTGCGAATGATGGCAATCGACTTGGCCGCTGAAGGCATGCTTCCCCGGGATTACGATCTCTTCGCACTGGCGCTGACGCACGCATTGCGAATCCCAGGGTTTCCAGAGGCCATCTGGAACACTTTTATGTTTGAGTGCATTGAAAAGATGAAGGATCTGACTCCGCCATTGCGTCCCCTGTCGAGCTACGCCAACGCTTTGCCGAAGATTTCAATAGCACAGCGCTGCGTTAGACGTTACATCCGCCGGCGTACTGCTGGGATGAAGCCAAAGGATCTCGAGCTGCTGAACCGCCTTCTGGAGGAGCTTAGTGCGGAGGCGATGGATGACAGCATCAGCGACGACATTCAGCTGAGCGAGACAGAGGCTCAACTGGTGTGTCTGACGTGGCGTCTTCTAGACAATCTCAATAAAGCGCATGCGGTGTACAGTGGCATTCAGGCGGTTGCAGTCGAAGGCGGACAGCCGCGACCGCCATCCTCCATGGTCTTTCGAAGCAACAGCATTGTGTCTATGAACTCTTCTCAAAGTTCTGTTGCGCACACTAACAAGTACCAAATTCAATACTCTGTGAGGGCAGAGGCCCGCAGTACCTTTAAGAAGTGTAAAGCCATCGCAGAGCTGTTCACACGGTTTATTAACATTGTGTGCTCGGAGAAGAAAGGCCGGGATTGGGTGGAGGTGTGGGACAATCAGTTCGATAGGAACTTCCGAGGCTTTTTCGATGATCTCATTGCTCCCCAAGAGTTCATGACATTTGCCATGCCATTCATCGAAACCATTCGCAAGTACAGTGTTGTCCAACACTCCACGATGCGCGTGATTTGGTCCTCCTTCGTTAGTTGCTTTAACCGTATGATTATGACTGACCAGCATTTCTCTACAGTTTAGGTTTGTATTGCTGCTCTCTCGATTTTAAGGGTTTTACAAGATTATCTGTACATTTCCTCCTACTTTGCGTTGGAAAACTAAAGAAAAAACCTTTATTTTCCCACATTGTGTACATTGACGAATAAAAGGCTGAATGTATGTATTTTTCTCATCAACCGGAATAATCAACTCCGTGGAACATCCCTATGGTTACTGTTTACCATTTCAGAATGCTGTGCACCACGATACTTTATACCCTATCTTCTATTGTTTTTTCTCCTTCACTTTATCATACCATCGCTTGAAATCCATGGCCTAGGAAAAGAAAAATATATTTCTTTTATCCCCCTTCATTTTTCAAGTTAAGAAAAGTGAAAGGGAATATCAATAAAAAAGAAGTAACAATCCAGTTGTTGCTTCTTTCACCTCGGTGACAGTAGGACATGCTTTAATTTTGAGTTCCGAGTGAGTTTCTTTAACAACGTTTTTTTCGTCTTCTTGCTCTTCTTTCAGGCATTTCTTTCTTTTCGACAGCATCCTTCGCACCTCACACGTGCTCTTTGAATGGGGTCATCTGCTAGCAAAGGCGTTAGAGAGGCGCCAGTGCGGTACGTCGCAAAGCAACTGCCTCGCCTGGATCGAACACCAATTGAGCAGCAGTTCAAGAAACCGAATTTTACGACACAGGGCATCAACACTCGTCGGGATGATGTCAACACGGAGCCGCTTATGTACGTGGAAACCTCTCAGGAGGGCTCCAGCACAGAAGTCACGGATCACACGGCTCCCCGATGGTACTTGAACACGTACATGGAAATGGTAGATAACCTACGAACCGATCAGACGATTATCAGTGGCAATCTTCCCATGTCTTGGGAGCGCGATAAGTTTGAGCCGTATTCCCTCGTGCAAGGGCGTATCGATGATGAAGACCTCAAGTGGGTGCTCGATGCAGAGCAGCGCAAGAAGGGGGTGGATGGTCTGCTGGAGCACACGAAGCTACCCAAGGAGGTGCTGCAGGACGTTCTGGACACCGTGGAACTCCCTCGCGTGCAGTACCGCAATTATAAGGGAAAGCTGCACAAGTCCATTGAGAATTCCAACACGTACATGGAATCTCGGAAGAAGCAGGTGGAGAAGGCTCGTGAGTCTGAAATTCTTCGGCAAATTGGCTACAGTGAGGAGGAAGTGGCGAAGGAGGAGCAGTACTTGACTCAGCGAACGCGAGGCGTGAAGGCGTTGGATGATCTCGGAGCGAGTCGGCGAGAGAAGAAACGCCTAGAGAAGTCGATTGAGACCTCGGATTTGGAGGATATGCTGGAGGAGAGGCGGATTGAGCAGCTGGAGAAGGGGGAATACCAACTCGAAGAGAGAGATATCACGGAAAAGCCGGATCAACTGTCCCTCCGCCCAAAGTTTCAAACGAGTTTCCGCAGTGGAGGCGGGCGGAAGATGTACGCCGGTGACTTTGGAAAAGATAAGAATGACTACGCCAAGTTCCATTGGTGGCTCGACCGGTCTCGACGTGTGAAGCGGGCTGTGGAGAGTATTCACGGCGTTCCTATTTACAACGAGCGCCTCTCTGCCAACGAGGTGCAGAATCGAGAGCAGATGAAGGAGGCCGCAGAGTTTAACTTCTCACTTTCTATGGCACAAGGGGCGAAGGGCTTCACAGACCCACGCGGCCATTACGATCAATTCATCGATATGGTGCGAAAGAACAAGGAGGAAGAGGACAAGTCGCCGCCGTCAGTGAACGTTTACGAAGATGGGGTCTCCGATCACGATGTGTTTCGTTTTCCTCACACAAAGAATCACAGCCCAAAGCCCACGGAGAGAGCAGGCTCAGAGCGGCACGACAAGGCCGAGCCCCTTGACACGAATATTCACCGCTACTACGGCCCCGATGATGAGGCAGAGCTCTCCACCCGCCCACCCGTCCCATCGGAAACGAGCATTAGGTCTTCCAATGAAAGGACGGAGATGGCGAAGGAGGGTGGGTTAGGGAAGCCGCCATCAGACAATCTCTAACGACTATGAAAAAAATGATGCACACAAACTAACTCCCCCTTTTTGTTTGAGGGTATAAAGCAAACTTCTTTTTTTTGTTGTTGCCGGTGCTGCTGAGGCAACTCTGATGATAGCGTTTCTCTTTATTTTTTTACGGTACCAATGTCTTCCGACCTTTCGGTAACTTCTATCCTTCTTCTTTTTTTTTTTTGACTTTTTATTGTAAAGCTTTTATCTAGTCAGAAAACTACACGAATACCCGTGATGTCTAGCATTCAAGACGAAACACAGCAAATGGAAGGTGTCGAGTGGACCGCGTCTGTGCTTTCGAAGAAGCTCAAGCGCTTGGAGATGGAGGCAAAAGCGCTTCGGCGTGACGTACAGAACCTCGAGAAGACGCAGAATTCGGTAGCAGTGGCGGAGGAGACGGAACAGCGGCTAATGGAAAAGGATCCCTCCATGCCGTCCCTTCCCCTCACCCCGGATCTGTTGTCCTTGTTGGTGGATAAGGCCGGCACGCTGCTCCTCTCTGGCAACAAACACAAAAAGATGTTCGACGAGCTCAACCAGCTGCAAGCGGCGGCAGAGCATGCGGCGGTGAAGGCTCAGGAGGCAGAGCAGGAGTACATCACGCTGGTGGAGCTAGCGGGCGGTGACGGGGAGGGGGTTGCCCCGGCGGCGGTGATCGGACTCAAGAACCGCGATGAGTTCAAGCACGGGTTGCGAGAGCTCACCCAGTTGTACACGCAGCGCGAGCTTCTGCGTAACCAGCTGGATGCGCAGACACTAGAACTGGCTGGTCTTGCAGAGATGGAAGAGGCGACGGCCCGCACTGCAGAGCAGAAGAGCGAGGCGGAGGCCGCACTGATGGAGAAGTTGCAGCTGCTCTCGGAGCACAAGTTGGAGCAGCGTCGTATTGAAGGTTCAGTGCAACGCGCCGACTGGATGCTGCAGCGCAAGACTGTGTCTCCGCCACTGGAGGAGCGCATTCGCCGTGCGGTGTTCGAGGGCAGCATCGCCACGGCTGCACTCGAAAAATCGGTGGAGCAGAGTAAAATGAGCGACGTAGCCATCCGAGCCCGAGCGACCCGAATTTTAATGGCAGAGAAGCGCTTAGAGATGATCTCGGAGACGATCTCCGGTGGTCTGGAGAATGAGGAGCGTGTGGATGTGGACACCTTCAACACCGTGATGAAGGAGGTCGACGCTCTTCGTGTGCTACGCCTGGAGGCGGAGTACCAGACGGTTTGCCTAGACCAAGACATCGAGGACATCTCTTACAAGACGAATGCCATTCAGCACATCACGATCAGTACCCGCTCGGAGAAGGAGAAGATCGAGCACTCTCACGGGCGTTACATGTCCCTTGTTCAACGGGATCTCTACCAGAAGCAGGAGGCACACGAGGCCCATATTAGCGCACTGAAGGAGGAAATCCAGACGCTTCGTCGTCAGCAGCTCCAGCGTCCCGCCACCGCGAAGCGTTCGGCTAGTGCGGGGGCCTCCAAGCGCTCCGGATCCAGTGCTGCCACACGCCGTACTGGTTCCGCGGGTGTATCGTACAGGTCGTCGAAATAATACCGCCATTGGCTATCGATTGTACATTTGACTTCCTGCTTCGTAAAGAGTAAAAACAAACCAACAAAAAATTCACTTAGAACAAAAAATTAATAATGAACCAAGCCCCATCGGGCGGCTGGTCCTCATTAGGCAGGAATTTGGCAGTAGGATTGTGGTGGGAAGAGAGGCTTCGGAAAGTTTCGGGATTTATCTTTATATTTCTATTATTGCTCTTTTTGGCGTTTACCCACATCTATGGCTTTTTCTGTTTTCTCCGTCGTCAGTGGGCGTGTCCTTCCCTTCCTCTCTTTTGTTTATGGTCTTCCTGCGCTACGTGTGGGCTACTAGAAAGCCAAAGACCTATTCGAGAAATGCTCAGACGCTTGAAGGCAACAGAAATCGGAATAGATTTTTCAAAAAAAATATGTTTTACTTCATTCGGCCCACTTCTTTTCTCTTTTTTTTTGTTGCAAGAGGAAAAAAAAGTTTTTTTTTTAGTTTTAACGTTTGCCAAAGACAAATAGAAAGTGAATACAGACGAACCATGAGTAGAGAACTCGAGCTCCTGCCGTCAACCCACAAACGACACTTCTGTTAGGTTATAGTGAGAGATATTTTGAATTTTTTTTTTTTCTACGTCCCCCGAAGTGTCCTTCGAAATGGATCTCTTTTTCGTCCCTTTTCACAATATCATCAAGAGAAATCTATTGAAGTCTATAGAAATATTGTGATTGTACCCTCTGTAATACTGTACTCGGACTTTCATACCGGAGTTGTCATTCAACGGAAATTTTGCTTTAATTTTTTGATACCAAACATTTCAGAAATTAAATATTTTAATGCGTACCAGCTCTCATGGGGCCGACGCACTACATTCCGTACTGATGACGAGTCTTCTCTAAACGCGTGCGTCGCCCGACGGTGATCCTGACGCTCCTGCACCACTTTTCATTCTGCGGATCTCTCTGAACTGCAGCAGTGAATCAGATCATTTTCTTTTAAAAAAGAATATCACCACTACATTCATTCAAGAGGTGTGATGAATACGTATGAAGACGTTGCCAGAAAATGCTTTCTTCTTGGGGGACTTGACAGAGCAGAAAATAATGGCTTTTCCTTTCTCTTTCTCTCTGCATATATATATTTAATTGGGTGGCTTTCTATATGTGAAGGACATCAATCTAAAGCTTCATAGTAATAGGAGCGTTATATTGACGTCATATATTTCTTTTCTTGTTTAAAACATTGGTAGGAAAACAACAGACAAGCAAGGCTTATTGCTGCAGATCCACGATTATTATTAAATCTCAATTTAACTTTTAACAGCTTTTCATAGCTCTCAGAAAAAACAGTATGACAAGCAACACGGACGGTGTCGCCAGCCAACTGGTGACAATTGAACGTGAAATCACAAAAAAGATGAAGGCTCAGCAGGGTGTTCTGACACAGCTGAAGGGACTCAAGCCAGACCACCCAAAGTACGCTGAAGCAGTGGAGAAGGAGAGAATGTTTCGGTGTTCCTTAGCAGACCTCGAGCAACAAAAGAAAACACTCGAGGGCTTGAGTGGAAGCTCGGCAAGCCCCGCTGCTGGCCAGACGGCTGACTCGGGACGTTCCCCCGCAGCCCCTCCGCCAGAGGAGGAGGAGGGGGAAGGGAGGATGCTGGCGCAGGCTCTGGAAGCGCAGCTGCAGGCATTGATCGCCGCGAGCGTGACGGAGAGTGCGGTGCCACGACCGTTTCAGGATGCAGGGCCCATCACTGCGGTACACCCGCAAGTGGTGGAGGCGACGGTGCTGATGGAGGAAATGATCGTGGTGGGCTGTAACGCCCGAACAATGGCGATGATAGCTGCCTTTCAGAAGCTGCTGAGGTCGACCTCGGCTTTGAACAGTGACGAGGCGGCAGCGGACTTGGAGGCAGTGGGACGAGCCATCGAGGTGAACTACAACTACATGTGCCGCTGCAGAGAGGCTACCTCTGGCATGCGCTACGTGAAGGAGACCCTGTTGCGGCGATCCACGGACATCTTCGATAAGAATAGAGAAAATCGGGCCCTTGGGAAGACGGTGATGAGTAACCGCCAGACCATGCTCCAGATATTGGACAGCATTGAAACCGAGCTGCGCATGTCGCTGATCAGCATTGTGGAGGAGCGCTCCAGCGGCTATATTTCGTCATCGGACACCATCTTGGTCTTTGGCCGCAGCTCTGTGGTAGAAAGCATTCTGCTGCACGCTGCCAAGTCCATTCAGTTCAAAGTGATTGTGATTGACTCGGCGCCGCTCTTTGAGGGGCGTGAACTCACGCAGCGCCTCTCTGCTTCCGGCGTCTCGGTCATGTACGGCGTGCTCACCGCCTGCTGCACTCTGTTGCCCAAGGCGACACGCGTCTTCATTGGAGCGTCATCGGTGTTGCAAAACGGCGACGTCTTCAGCCGGTGCGGTACCGCCATCGTCGCGGCCTGCGCCAAGTCAATGCGCCGCCCCGTGCTGTGCTTTAGCGAGAGCTACAAATTTATCCCTGAAGTGTGGCTGGGTAACATTGGGCAGAACCACGCCGCGGCGCACTCTGGAGTGCGCGGGGCGACGTCTCTCGAGGCTTCTGGGTACAGTACCCAAGGGTACCTCTATGACCTCACCCCAGCCGCGTACGTCGACATGATCATCTGCGAGATGGGCTGTCTGCACACCTCCGCCATTGTGGCTGCCATCAAGGACAGAGAGATGCGAGATGGCTTCCTCTAGCGCTAGTGGAGGTGATGTCATAAAAAATAGGGTTCCTGGAAAGTTCCATGCACGGGTTTAGGGGTTCTGGATTCGTCGTTTTTCCATCGTAAATGGTGAATGGCACTTGTGGGCCCTGACCTTAAATTGATGGTTGTTGTTCTTTCCGCCATTATATTTCTATTGAAACAAAGCACGGATGCTTGCAGTTTTTTTTTTAAACACTTTTGTGTTTCCTATCCATTTTTTTTCTTGTATTTCTTGCGAAAGTGGTGGATGTGATACCGAATAGTCCTCTATCACTGCGACAAATTAACTTCTACGGATTTATATATTTTCCTTTTTTTTTTTTCTGGAAAGTTTTTCTTTTTTTTTCGTAGCACTTCTTATAACAATCCGAAGCATTAGTTTCATCATCATTTTTTTTTTTTTCCAGACGTGGAAGCAAGGCTAGAATAGGGCTTTTGTGAAGCAGCCCTGGAGAGGACACAAACGTACTCTTTTTAGCAGGGACAAGGAAAGGAAGGGTTTCTGCAAACTTTCTTTTCCTCTTGTATCATTTTCCACCATTTTTTAATAATTTTTTCTCGTATATTACTAACTATAAGAGACCGTTGCTTTCCTTCCAGCTGCAGTGCTTCCGGGTGCAGACTACTTCTGTTGTTGTAATTCTAGTCGTAGCAGTTAACGGTAGGGTAAGTACCAGAGTGTGCATGCTACATCCGGTTTCCGGCGCGATGTCTGGCCGAGATGGCCGGCTCCAACGAAGTAACTCAGCATCGCTGGATGAGCCCGAGGTTCCGAAGCAGCGCCGTCTAGCTCCTCTGCGGACACCGAACACCGCACGACCACCGCCCATAGCGGTTCAGCGCCAGTCGTTTGAGGTGCAGCTGACGCCCCTCCTGATAGACATGCGACCACCCGAGTCTCAAGTGCAGGTGATCCAAGGACCCGAGGAGGGGGCCGCAAAGCCCGTCGTGGACGATGAGGAGGAGGACGTGTGCTGCATCTGCCTCGAGCCGTACGCCAGCGACAATCCGCAGTGCTTCGGCTCGTGCAAGCATCACTTCCACTATTCCTGCGTACTCTCATGGAAGCAACGCAGCAACCTGTGCCCCATGTGCAACGGCGCCACCCTCAGCAATGCCGTGCCCGCCGGGGTGCAGCCCCACCTGCAGAACTCGCGGAACCTTAGAGAGGACGAGCGCCTGGCGCGGATGCTGCATAAGGCGTTTCTCGCAGAAAAGCAGATGCGCCGTGAGCAGCGTCGTCAGGCCCCGGGTCAGCGGGAGAACCACTGGAAAGTACCGCCGGGTCCGCCGGTGGGTGGCGGACGCAGCCGGGGTCGTGGCCAGCACGGCCCCGGCGCTGTGGAGACCCATGACCAGTTCGAGGGCATGTTCATGCACCGCCACGCGGTCGCCTCCGGCTCGGGGAGTTCCTCGTCGAGCGAGCACCACTCGCCTCCGCGCCAGTACGGCCACCTGCGGCCCATCGAGTGCTCGCCGTCGAGGAGCAATGTAGAGGTGCCGTACCATCTCAGCGTGCGCCAGGGTGGAAGGCCTCAGGGGACCAACCGCCAAAAGACCGACAACAAAGAGAAAAGCGATACCTGCCTTGTGATGTGAGGAGGACTACCTTCACCACAAATCAGCCGTGAGAGTGGTCATCATTTCAATGCCTCGCAAACAGCAGATACAGAGTCGTGTGGCAGGAGAGATGGAAGTCAGAGCGTATGGTGAAGTAGTGGTAAAGGGTCTCTGGCCTCTACCCTTCATTCAGTTCTTCCGCAGCCGTCAGCCATAAGCGGACCGAAAAAGAGAGTCAACCAACGAAAAGGAAAGGCAAAAAAAAAAAAAAAAACAAAAAAAAAAACAAACAAACTCTAATTTATATCTACAAATTTAGGAAAATGACGACTAGGCAATTGCCAAACGTCAACAGACAAAAGAACAAAAAAAATCTGTAAGTAAATGAAACTTCGACTAACAAGTCATCTAGGAAACTAACAAAAAAAAATTATGACAACAACAAAAAAAAGTTTAGTAAAACACATTAAAAGGAAAGCCATAACTGGAATGATTTATTGCAAGCCATTTGCACCTACCGGCTGAAGGAAGCCATTAAAGCTACACAGGCGTGTGGGGAGTGGCAGCATCGTTCGGGTGCAATGCGCTATACACGGGTGCGGAGTTACCACCCCTGTTTGTTTAGGCGTAAAGGAGGAAACGAGTGCTGAGGTAAGGCAATTAAAAATCAAATAAAAAGAGAGGGAGGTTGGTAGCAATGAAAGGAAACGACATAAAAGCGTCGCAGTGAAATGTCCCCCCCCCCCCCTTGCTATCGCTATCGCTTTCGCCTGTCTTCAGAAAAATATATATAAATAAAAGGACTAGTCAGAAGTATGTAGAATATAAATGTTTTTTTTTTGCCTTTTCAATATTTTATCATCACCTAACTACTTTCTACCCTTTACAATTGTTACTTTTCTTTATATTTAATTATAGGTCACATGGAGTGTGATTATTATATTATTTATTCTTCTTTTTATGTTTTACTTATCTTTCAATATTAAAAAAAATAATTTATTAAAAATTCAATATTTTTATTTTATTTTTGTTTCGCCCAGCAAATGCTTAAACAAACAAACAAAAAAATATAGAATTATATTAATAATGTGCGAGTGTTAAAATCCTTGGTGGAGCTCAGAGTCTTCCTCGCCTACTGATACACTCCTGTGCAAGGCTCGTATGCACCTCCCGGGAAAGATGGTGTTTGAGAAAACAATTAGAAGAGAATCATAAAGAAAGAAGACATCGAAGTGAAACAACGAAGTACACTTTTAGATCTTAATTTTTTTTGTAGGTTTAAGGAATTTCCATTATTTTATTTTTCTCTTTTTTTTGTTGGTTCCCACCGCTCAATTCAAGCAGCTATTCTTATAGTTTCTTTGATAAACTACACACCAGGAAAAGAAGAACTTGGACGGAGCCATCTACTTGATTTTTTATTCTATTTTCTGTTTGCTGATTGTCAGAGTGGATCCGAAGATGGATTTCGGTTTCTCGCGTTCCATTTGGCGCTCTCCTCCAGGGATGTCGTTCGACGATTTATCCTTCCTCTAACTGGTGTGTGTTTCCTTCCATCATAGTGATTCAACTGTTCTTTTTTTGTCGTTGTGCAGTCAAGTTCAGCATTCCACTTACGAGGAAAATAAAAGATATATAATCGCAAAAAAGTGCATGGTTCGAAGAGGTGGAGTGCGTTTCCACCCTAAACACTAAAAGAAAAAAAATAATTCTGCGTCACTTTGCCGTTTTACTTTTCTCCCTCCAATCTTTAATCGATTTATGTATTAATGCTGCATTTATTGTTGATTTTTGACTAGGTTCGGTTAACTGCGACGCTAGGCTGACTGTGCAGTTGCGTTATCGATTTGTCTGGTGATTTCCACAAAGAGCTCCGAACGCGAGATCATCATTTTTTACCCGTTCACTTCTCCACACAGCTCAGCTATTGGATTGGAAACACAATTCGGTGTCGCTGTGGAACTCCGTGACGTAGGAGAAGGTGAATTTCCCATTTGGACCCGATGTCCTGGCGACGCACCGCTTTCCCACTCTCCAGAAGGCTCGGCTTTCATCTGCGGGCGGTGGGATTTTCTCCTTTACCCGAAAAACTGGCCACCGGCGGCGAAGACGCCTACCTGTCCACGAGCGGCGTGCAGAGCGTGCTCGATGGGGTGAGCTGGTGGCGAGACAACCTCCTCGTCGATGCTGGTCTCTTCAGCGCTGCTTTGGCAAAGCACATGTACGACTATGTCGAGGATGACCTGCTCGGGGATCTTCCCGCGAGCTCTTTCCGTCTTCTGCAGCGCGGCTACGAGCTGACGAAGCATGGAAATATCCTGGGCACCACCACGGCGATGGTGGCCATGCTGCGGAGCCCAAACCCTCGTCTCCAGGAGCGGGATGGCTATCGGCTTGGGACTCCACGCGGGGCGGACGGGGAGGGGCCGGACGCGACGGCGCCACCACCTCCGCTCTCGTCGCTGCCCTCCAGCAGCACCGTGCTGGATGTGGCGTACGTCGGGGACTGCAGCCTTCTGGTCATTCGAAACGGCAAGATATTGTATGAGACGGAGGAGCAGCATCACGATGTAGATTTTCCCTTTCAGCTGGGAGACGGCAGTGCCGACACACCGCGTGACGGCGTGCGGCTGCTGCTGCCGGTGCGTCGTGGCGACATTGTTCTGATGGGCACGGACGGCGTCTTCGATAACGTCTACGCTCACCGCATCTGCGAGATGATGTGGGAGGCGCTGGGCTCAACGGCGTACCTCAAGGCATTCCAAGCAACCGGCGATGGGAGAGGGAGCCCCACGGGCGAAGACCTTGACGCTGCGCTGCGGGCACTCAACGTGGGCGTGGAGAAAGTCGTGGCGGAGGCCATCAACATTTCCCAGGATATCCGGGCTGACTCACCGTACGCCACGCGCTGCATTGAGAACGGCATCAACTTTGAGGGCGGTAAACCAGACGACATCACGCTGCTCGCCGCCGTCATCGAAGACGACGAGCTCGCCTCCGAGAGCTTAGAGCGGCTCTCCGACGGTCTGTTTCCACCTCCGTATCGCGACTGGCCGTAAAGAAGGAGTGTGACAATTGCAAGGAGAAAAAAAAATAAAAATCTACGAATTGGTGCTTTTGTTAGGATTTTTTTTTTTGTGTGTGTATTACGAATCATTTGAAATACAGTGGAATGCAACATTTATATTTTTCCTTCTGCTATCTTTTCCGTTCTGTGCCGTGATGAAAGCTTATAAACTATATTCATTTACTTCCGCATCCCTCCTCGGACGTGTGCTTTCTGACAATCATTGTCCAGATCAGAGCAACAGTGATTGACTGCCCCTAATAGAGATTATGAGTGGGTGCGGCAGAAAACACCGAGCGAAGCACCTCACTCAGCAGTTCCTGAATGCCAGTGCGTGGAGCGGTCCACAAGAGAGGCAGCGGCTCGGCATTTGCATGATGCCGCCTCAGAGCCAGAGCGTGCGGCTGCAGCTGTTGCCTACGTTTCACGACAAGACCGAGAACGGCGAGCTCGTCTGCCCAGAAACGGAAGTGCGTCAGGTGGTGCTACCCCGCAAGTTCCACAAGGTGATTTGGCTTGGTGTGAAGGACATCGTCGTGGTGACGGACAGTAACGTTCTAGAGATGAAACCCTCGCCGGAGCAGCTCAAAATTTATATGAAGTCACCAGAGTACGAGCTGTATCGTGCCGCCATCGAGGAGGCCAAAGCGCACATCGACGCCAACCGAAAGGAGATCGAGTGCGCGGCGTCGTATGGCAGTGGAAACGTAACCACCACGTCGCTGCTGCCCGAGATTCCTGCTTCCAGCCCCTCCGCCGAGCTGAACGAGGAGGAAGACGACGACCTTTTGGCGCTGGGGAATCCGAACCGGCGAAATATCAAACACCGCCCGCAGTTTTTCTATGGCCTCCCGGACGACAGCGGGAGCGACGAGGCGGAGGAGGATTGATTCATATCAAGAGCACCCGGCTGTGAACACGAAACGAACGAATAAGTTAATTATTTTCTTGCTGTAAATTACCCAATCGTCATGGAATAAACATTAAATGTCTCGTGCTGAACACACACGAATGTGCCGTTCGTGTGTTTTAATCCCTATTGACCTCAACTTCTTCTTTTGCATGTTTTGGGTGTACGCTCGCTCTATTCTTCTTTACACATAGGAAACAGAAGGGTTTTCACAGTTCTGTTCACGATTGGAACGAATTCTTTCTTCAGAGTCCGACCCTCAAATTATTACTTTCTTTTTGGGCCCGATTGACAGAAAACTCCGACTGTGGACATCACGGAACGCTGATTTCTACGATGGAGTGGGTATCCTTTTATACAGGGGAGACTTCCCCCAGTCGAGAAGCCAGCGCGATGCGAGGCGAATCAGCTGATGGGGAGGCAACATTGGCTCAAATGTTCATGGAGGGGGTGTATCGGCTCCTCCCCAGCTGGGAGGACGCAGAGGGGTCCACCCCTAGCGAGACCTTCAGCGAGCAGGATTCCGAGGATTCATCGAGCTTGTCCGTGCTGGTGGGCAACTGGCTCGACGTGCATCAGTTTTTCCTCGATGCACAGCTGTCCGGAAAGGCGGAGCGTGAACTGACCGCAGAGCTGCCGTCCGTGCACAAGAAACTTGGCAAAATCTACAAGGCACTGATGACGGAGCGCCATGACATCATGGTGAAACTGGAGGCGCCGCTGCGAAGTGGCTCTCGGAGTCCGTCCTTAATGGCCAAAACCACAACGAATATGGGGTTTGGCTTTGGCTTGAGCTCCAGCACGCCCTCGAGGGGTAAGATGGCGGTGACGGAGGACATTTCCTTGCTACTTCCCCCGTGCTATCACTACTTGTTCACCACCCAGTTACCTCCAGAGCCAGAACCAGAGCCAGAGGCGGAGGCGGAGGCGGCGGAGGCAGAGCTCGAGCCGGCCCCTAATGACTCCAAGCCACCCCACGACCTGGATGAGGAGTCCCACCACGATGTTTACCCCCCCCCTGTCGGCGACACCTTCCTGGTACTGCTGTGCCAGTACGCCAAACACAACTACCCCATGGGGTCGAGACAAATGATTTTAACGTTTCTCGCCAAATTGCTGCACGAAGCGGATTTGCCGCCGAATCGGTTGCCCGGCGGAGGGGCGTCGACGCTGTCATTACTGCAGCTCTCGCCATCGCACTTCATCGTCCCGCTGTTGGACATGATTCGCCAGATCAGCTCTATCCTCGACCCTGGGGGGCACAGAAAAATGACCCCAGGAGGTGCGGTATCCGACGTCGCCGCAAAGGCAAATGATGGCGAACGCGCAGCCTTTGTGTTGTTTCTCTGCGTTCTTGCGGAGAAGATGGAGCGTATTCCGGACCTGGCGAACTTCTTCATCACCGCAACGAGGAGCTCCTCCGCCCATTTTGTGTTGCTCCACTCGCTTCTGCCGTACTTGGCGCACGACTCCGGCTCTCCCGAGTGGGCGGACCGGCGCGACACGTGCCGCTTCGCCCTTAGCGCGGTGCTCTCGCTGGCCAAGTGCCCGGACCCGTGGGTGCGGGATGTAGTGGGGGCTGAGAGGGGTATTCTGCAGAACACGCTCTCCGCCGCGTGCACGACTCTCTTCACGCTGTGCAAGGTGCCGGACAACGAGGACAGCCGGACCGAGACGCTTTTTCTCAGTGACGTTTTCCGCTTCTGGTCGAGCCTTATGCTGGTCTCTCCTGGCGTTGCACAGGCTCTAGGGCTGCGAGAGGCGCTCGCTCAAAAGCTGGTGCACGAGACCGTGCTCCCGTTGCTGAAGAGTCCGGATAGCCGTGTGTACGCCTCTGCGTGTCTCATCCTGAACTCTGTCCTGGCGGAGACTGGTGTGACCTCCTCTGAGGTGACGCAGCTCGTGGTGACGGCGGTCTTGCGAACACCGGTGGAGAAGGGGCGATTGCTGCCGCTTCCACCCTCTGATGCTGTCGCGGCAACGTCGTCCGGGCTAACCGCATTCTTCACTTTCTTCATACTGCCGCATCTTTCCGATTCGCCATCTCTAACCGCAGAGGACGTGGCGAACCGCGCAGCCTTGGGCTATCAGCTTACCCCTTGGACGGCCTGCGACTCTACGCTGGTCTTCCTGAACATGATGGCCACGCGCTGTCCGTATAACTTCCTACAGGAAGTGCTGGGGTTGAATCAATCCTTTGCCTCTGCTTCACACCGCCCTGGTGAGCTGGTGGCCCCACCGCCGGAGATTCAAATCGACGACTATTTTCCCTTCGCTTTGCAGCGCAAGGGCAAAACCGCAGATGTTCGCTTGGGCAATGATGTCTTGCAGCGCCTTCTCGTGATAGAGTCCAATATGCCATTGGAGGTGCTCCAGCGTCTCCAGGTGCATTACAACCCACACCTCGGCGGTGTGGGATGTAAGAGAAGAGATTCCGCGACGCAGCGCTCTTCCATTGCGTCAAAGGAGAGTGTGTGGTTCAGCGAGAGTGTCCACAAGTCAGGCTTCGTAACATCCCTGTGCAATCTTCTCCGCCACTTTATGGAGCTTCCAGTGACCACTGCCGTGCTCCTTGCTCAGTTGGCCATGAGTGTGGTACTACTTCCAGATTTCCGTGTACCGTTCACCCTTCTACATCCCACAGGCGGGAGAATGACGGAGGCGCTTTGCCTGCTCCGCGATCAGCTGGAAAGGGAACTAAAGGAGGAGGCGGACGCTGCGAGTGCGGCGGCTGCTGAGGCCTCAGCGGCCCCTATCAAAGCCAGCAGCCACTCTAAAAAGAGCGGCGCGTCGTGGCTTTGGAAGACCCTTTCTGGTCTCTCCACCGAGGGGTCTTCCCACAAGACTCCCAGCAGCCATTCGGATCCCCACCCCGCCACCAGCACCAGCCCCCCCACCGTTTGGTCCCGGCAGGCAGTCTACGAGAAGTATGCGCAGCTGGACCCGCCCCTGGACTGGGAAAGCGACTCCTGCCCGTCTGGGATAACGAAGGAGCTGCACAATGCGATGATGCGCCATCGGAACTTTGTGGAGTCTGCCACTTGTTTGGGTATCTTTCGTCAGGAACTCAACGCTGCTATCGGTTATGTGGAGATGTCTTTGCAGCTAATGGCCCTGCAGCCTGGGCAACCATAATCTTGATACAATAATGTGTGGATCAGTTCTTCTTCTATGTTTCGCTGTAGTGCACAGTTTTTCTATTTAGCGAACATAGTTTGGCTGTTTTTTTATTTTGCTCGAAAATTGAAGCTTCTATGCGGAAAACTTGATAGGCTCTGAATGGGTGTTACTTTGGCTTCTGCTCTTTGTTCTCGTGCTACTACATATTTTTTAAAGTATTTTGTAAATACTTCTCCTTCAATGAACTGTTTGGGATTCCTAGGAGAAATATACGTGAGTTAGGTTCTGAACTACTTCGACACGTTATGATACTGACTTTACCACTGTACTTGCAGAGGTACTCCTAATTATCTCGACACAGGATGCTGGAGCTGGATGGACGAAGTTTGACGTACGAAGTCTTTCAACGGGAATGTCTCGCACCGAACAGACCTGCCATCATACGTCACGCGGACCAGCCACTTTCAGACGGCGTACTGGGGTTACTTTTCCCACATCACCTCACCAGAGAACCGCTGACGCACCCTGATGGATCGAAATCTTGGTTTTACCGTCCAACCGCTTGCGAGCTCCTGAGTCCGCAAGGCCTGCTGCATCTTTTCGGCTCCGAGTTTGCGGTGCCGGCGTACCGCAGTGTGGCCTACCCCTCCGACGTGACGAGCTGCTCGTGCAGGATGACTCCGGAAGAGCAGCTTCGTGGGGACCCGAACAACTGGAATAGCGCTGATGTGGAGGACGAAAAGCCCCTTCGAGCCGTGCTGGACGATTGGGCACATTCCAGTGAAGAAAGGCACTACACGTACCTCAAAGACTTTCATTTTCAGGCCACGTATGAGAAAATCGCCAAGTCGGAAGATTCGACGAATCACTGCTACGATTGCACCCCGATGTACGTGTCTCCGGACTATCTAGGGCCAGACTACCTGAACACCTTCTGTCTGGAGAAAAAAAATCAAGGGCCGTTCCAAGGTTTCGGCGGCGGGTACAGCGATTATCGTTTTGCATACATTGGCCCACCGGGAACACAAACCCTACTTCACTTTGACGTGTTCGGGAGCTACTCCTGGTCCTTCAACGTCTGCGGTAGGAAGCGGTGGTTCTTCCCGTCGGAGGAGAGCAACGCGTTCTTACTCCGGAACCGTGTGCCAGGATTCCCTCTCCCACCGGATATCCGGGTGCTCTCAGGGATCGAGTTGGTGGTGGTGGAGCAGAACCCAGGCGATCTCCTCTTCGTTCCTGCGCGGTATCTTCACCAGGTCCACAACATCAGCGGCGAGTGGTTCCCGACTTCCCACAATGACACGCCAAAGAAGACCTCCGGTGGGGTCTGCCTTACTGTATCCTTGAATCACAACTGGTGCAACACGTTCAATCTCGAGACAATGACCGAGCTCTTCCTTGAGGATGTACGTTTCCTACACGAACACATGACGCCAGCAGAGGGGCGCTTAATGGCGGAAATGGAAGAGGAAAGGAGCGCGTCCTCGTCGTGGCTGTTCGACGCGTTGCTGCAGCGCGGGTCGAACTGGAGTTTTGCTTCGATGATCCTGTTCCTGCAATTCTGCGTGGAAACCGCTGAGAAGGATGAGAGTGCGTCTGGTAACCGTATGGCAATGCTGCTGCTGAAGAAGGTGAAGGACACTCGGAAGCAAGTCTTTGCGGAGCGACAAGGGTTTTAACCCAAACGAAGCCCAGCAACGCGAAGAAGAACACAGAAAGCGATAGATTTCCTCATGTTGACTTTCCATCCCCCCCAAAAAATAACAATAATTGTAATAATTTTGTTTTTGAAATGTATAATGCTAGTTGCATGGTAGTTTATCTCTCGAAATGAATTCTTCTAGGAATGCGGCAGTTTTACCTCTTTTATGTGCGGTTTTGTTCGTTTCTAGTTAATTTCTTTAGATTTGACACTGTTTGTCACCCACATAACAACACATTTGTCCGACAACAAGAGTTTAGAGTAGTTCCAGTAGTAAAAGTGTATAGAAGTTGTACAGGATTTTTTTTTATCGTTTCTTTTTGAATTTTCTTTCCTTCTGACGGAGGGGATCACTGGGCAGAGACTCAAAACCTTTGCACTGTTGTTATTATTAAGAATCTCTCCTGTCGTTGATCATGTCATATCAAACCATTAATTGGCTGAGTTCTAAACTCGGGGTTGACATTGGTGGAGTGGGAGACGCGGAAAATCCACGCGACACCAGCGATGTACAGGGCGGCACGTTTGGCTTATCGGAGAGCACCTCTGCTAAAACGGTAGCGATGGCGCAGAATGCGAAGGAGGCTGTGAAGGAGTTCTCCACCGTGGCACAAGGAACGATGACCAAGTATTTTAGCAAGGCTAGCACGTACATTTCCTCAAAGGTTCGAAAGGACGGAAACCCGACTGGGAGCCACAACCCGTTTCTAACCGACGACATGGCTGGGGAGAACACAGAGGTGGATGCAGACGGCCTTCCCGTGTCAAAGAACTGGTATTACTTCAACCCTCAAATGAACCGGTGGGACGTCAGTCCCGATGCTCCGCTGTCCGTGAAGGAGGAGTACTACAGGGAGCTGCAGAGGGTGGAGGCCGAACGCACCGGAGAGACCACCACCGTGGCTCCACCGCCTCCACCGCCTCCTCAAGCAGCCAGCCGAGGCGGAAGTTCGCTCCACACCGGAATTTTCCAGAGTGGCCGGGCCCCACAGTACGTCGCGCCACCGTACTTCAGCGTGGAGGCGACGACGGCGATGCCTCCGCCTCCGTCTCAACCCGCCTACTCCCTTCCATCTTCGACTACCTTTGCCGCATCACCTCCTTCCATCTCGTCTTGCCCCGTGGAGCCCCCGTCCACCTCGCCATTCCACACCTCTCTGGTGTCCATGACCCCCGCTTCAGGCTCGTTTCCCCTCCCCTCTCCGACCAGCAGCGTTCGGTGCCACCCCAATCCACTCGAGAACCTTCAGCCCAGGAAACGCACATTTGCTCCGTCCTCCAGCTCCTTTGCCACCTCTACCCTGGCCCCGCCGAGGATTCCACCTGCAGTGTCGCACAACACAGCTTTCTCCCTGCCTGCCTCGCAGCCGGCCCAGGCTGGCAACCAGGCAGGGGGAGCTGCTTCGTCGCTGCCTCCGTCGATGCACGCTCCTCCTCTGTCCCGGTATCCATTTCCCGCGACGGAGATGACGGCACCTGGCGCTGCGGGCTCCGAGGCCCCTACCCTGCCCTATCCGTCAAGCTTTGGGCACCCACCCCCAACTGGCAACAGTGGAATTGCCAATGCTGCCCGGTACGCCAGCACAGCCGAGTCGCAGGCTCCTCCCGCTCTGCCGCCTCCTGCGTCTCTCACACCACCGCGGTTCTCCCCGGTTGCTGGAGCACCGAGCGGGAACGTCGTCGCTTCCAGTGCTGACGGGAATGTGAGTGGTGCGTTCCCACGGAGTACTGCGGTTCCTCGTGCCCCTGAAGCCTGGCACAGTGGACAGCGATCACCACGCCCATCTGTCGTTTCCCATAGTGATCCGTTCAGTCGAACGCTGCAGCCGCTGGGAAGAGCTGGTGCACCGCCCCCGCCTCCAGCCCCTCCGGCCCCTCCGGCCCCTCCAGCGCCACCGACCTTCAGTCCATTTCTTCCCTCTACTAAGAAAAGTTAGGTGAGGAGCGGGGCATATGCGTTCTTGGAGTGCAGACGGAAAAGTTAATTCAAAATTATATGGGAGAAAAATGAGGACCCATATATTTACAGACTTGAAAGAATGTTTAGAACGCATATATAAAAGGATGACGTCATTGCGGTTGTGAAGAAGGTTGCTCGTGCCTTTGGTTTCCTCTTGAATATTGAATCTTTTATGACACTGCTATTGTTTTCTCTCTGACTGATGTCTTTTTCGTTAGCTTTTTTTCGTATATTTCTGAAATTGACTTCTCTGCTGTGATTGTAAACATTCGCTTGAGCGGAAGAGCCCGTAGACAGCAAGTAAACCATTGGTTGGAGCCAGTTCCTTTGTAGCAGACCGATTTAAATCGCAGGGTTTCCCTTCTTATCCTGTGTGTGTTCTCTACTTCTCCCCGTTCATTTTGTGTGAAACAACATTTCGTACGCTATGGCCAACGCCCCGGATGACGAAGATATATACGCCGTCTTTGGCGCCACGACACCAGAGTCGAATCCTTGGGCTCCGCCGACGAACCCTACTGCTGGCGCTGCGAACCCCTTCGCGGCCCCCCCGTTGAGCAGCGGCGGCAATCCTATTGTCCAGGCTCCACCGTCTCAATGGGCGGTGTCCGGCATCGGCACTTCCTGGGGTGCCCCGGGGAGTCGTCTCGGCACGATGGGCGGCCGCACTGCTGGCGGCGCCAGACCCATGACATCCAACCGCGGCGTCGGCTTTAACGCCCAGGCGGGGCTCTTTGATCAAGGCCGCATGAACCTTGGCCCGGCCCCACCGCTCAAGATGCGGAGTGAGAACAGCCCCGAGGAGCAGTGCATGGAGAACGAAAGACTGGTGAACCGTTTGATAGAGGAGAGCGCCATGCTCGCTGCTCAGAAGAACTACAATGAGGCACTAGACAAGGCCAAGGAAGCTGGGAAGAAGGAGCGTCAGCTGTGCAAGCAACGCGAGGATCTGAATTTGGCAGACCAGATCAATGTGGAGCTCACTTTTGCGGTCCACTTTAACTTGGGGATCCAGTTTCAGAACCACGAGCTGTACACGGAGGCACTGAACGCCTACAATCTCATTGTTCGCAACTCGCAGTTTCCTCAAGCAACTCGTCTCCGCGTCAACATCGGCAACATTTACGCCGCCCAGAAGAAATTTCTTTTGGCGATCAAGATGTACCGCCTTGCCCTGGATGAGACCCCTCCATCTGACAAGGAGCTGCGCTACAAGCTGTATCGGAACATCGGCAATGCCTTTGTTAAGATGGGACAATATAGGGATGCAGTGAACAGCTACGAGACCATCCTGGAAGGCACCGGGGACATCTCGGCCGGGTTCAACTTAGTGCTGTGCTACTACGCCCTCGGTGAGACCGAGAAGATGAAGCGCACCTTCAACAAGATGTTGAGCAGCCGCCCAGCGGGCGTAGACGAGGAGGAGGACTTTGAAGAGGAGGAGCAAAAGAAGGACGTCCTAGTGGAGGATGGGCTGCGGAACTCGCTGAAGGAGCGGCGCGCTAACTTTCTGCACTGCGTGATGACGGCTGCGCGGCTCATCGCCCCAGCGCTGGACAAAGACTGGTGCAAGGGCTACGACTACTTGATTGAGCAGCTGCGTCAGTACGAGATGCGGGATCCGTCGTCCCAGGTCGCGAGTGAGCTCGAGATGTGCAAGTGCCTCAACTACCTCAAGCACAAGCGCTATCAGGAAGCCATTAGTGGCCTCAAGGCTTTCGAGAAGAAGGACAAGGCTCTCCGGGCCCGTGCGGCCACGAACTTGGCGTATCTCTACTTCCTAGAGGGTGATTACGAGAACGGTGAAAAGTACAGCGACATGAGTATTGAGGTGGACCAGTACAACGCCAAAGCGCTGGTTAACAAGGGCAATTTTCTCTTTATTAAAGGTGAGCTCGAAGCTGCAACGGAGTTTTACCACAAGGCTCTTTCTGTGGAGGCGGACAACATGGAGGCGCTGAACAATATTGGTCTTGCCTCGAAACGACTGGGCCGGTATGAGGAAGCCATTAAGCTGTTCCGCCGTGTGGGGGTGCTGGTGATGAGTAACGAGGTGCTGTACCAGATTGCGGACCTCCATGACCTCATGGGCGACCCTGCTGCCCTCGAATCCTTTAGTCGACTAATCGGGAGAGTGCCGACCGATCCCGGGGCACTGGCGCGAATTGGGTCGCTCTACGCTCGTCGCGGTGATGATACACAGGCGTTTCACTACTACTTGGAGGCATTCCGCTACTATCAGGTCAACATGGACGTCATCTCGTGGCTCGGCGCGTACTTCGTGGCCAACGAGGTCTACGATAAGGCGATTCAGTTCTTCGAGCGCTCCGCTCAGATCGAGCCGAACGAAGTGAAGTGGCAGCTCATGATTGCGTCCTGCCACCGACGGCGAGGAGAGTACCTCGTGGCGAAGCGCCTCTACGAGCAGATCCACCGCAAGTACCCGACCAACCTCGAGTGCCTGCGGTACCTCGTGCAGCTTTGCAAGGACGGAGGGCTTATGGACGAAGCGAATGAGTGGCTCGAGGTCATGAACAAGCTCGAGCGGCAGCGCCTCGCGAGCGATAGTGACGCGGATGAGAAGGCGGTGGGCGATGAGGACGAGAAGGCGGCCGGTCCGGCGGCGGGACGGCGGGCGGCGGGCTCGAAAAGCACCGCGGTGAACGCGATGGCGAGCTTGGAGGTAAAGCCCAAGAAGGCGCCGAAGAAGGTGGAGGAGGACCCGGAGTTGAATCTCCCCGGTTTGTAACGAGCGAAGGAATGGAAAGTGTGGCGTGTGGAGCAATAGGGATTTACAAGAAGGGAAGGAACAGAAAAAAAAAAATAAAGTAGATGAATGAAATTGAAACCTCAATATCAAGATATAATAGTGCTGGCTATCTATCTGTTTGTAGCCTTCTGACACGGAGTGGAGAATAAAGAAGGAAGAACGATACAATTGAAAAGACACGATAACACAGGAAAAAAAAAGCAACAACAACTGGAACCAAAAAAAAAAAAAGAGACGAAACAAACAAGAAGAATAATCAGCGATAGAATCGAAAGAAAAGGTATATTTTTTCAGTGACTTGCACTTTTTAAATTCCTCTGCGGCCGTACTGTTTTTCTAATGGGTTTCAGCTTGTGGTTCTTTAACGTTAGCGAAGGTTCTACTTGTGACGTCCCTTACTTTACTCTTGTGGTTTAACTTCTGTACATCTTCTTCGTCGGTCCGGCAGAATCTGCTGAGGCCGTATACATGAGAATCAGCACATCTGTTACCCTTCTATACGGTATGTATATCTTTTTTTTTTTCCTAAAATAGAGCTTTTCTCTCTGAGGAAGAAAATTACCGGAGTCAGTTTATAGCCGTCTTGCGTGTCTGCCCTCTGAAAAAGAAAGAAAGAGCTTTAGTAGGGGAGATAACTAGTGAGAGTGAGAGTGGAACCCAATTGAAAGTGAAGCCCCCTCCAAAATTATTTAATAATATTATAGACGTAAGAGACATGAAGAAACTGATTCGATACTTCAAGACGAGTGCTCGGAGAATGAGGCTGTGAGAAGAGTTTTCGGGTACGGCAAAGCTATTCAGCTAATACCGCATCCACCTCTTGTACTTCCGTATCGTCTCACACATTCTTTATTTCTCTGCTTTTGTTTTGTATTTCTCGAAACGTTGAATCTCAGTCCCACCCTCCCCTTTTCAGTTCGACAAATGACGTGATACAATGGCGTAATACATTTACAAAAAAAAAAAGAAGAAAAAGTTACAAATCTAAAGAAATATTCTCGTGCAGTCTTTTGATCCATTGCAGTGATTTCTTCTGTGCATACCCCTTGCTGCATAATGCTTTTCTCTATTACTTAATTCTCATTATCTTTGTCTATCCATCCTTCTTTGATCTTTCGCTGTGCTATGCAGGGTATGTCGGACTTGAATTCCGATGAGGAGTGCTTCACTCGGTCTCACTATGAAGAGTCCAGGAGTTGGTCAGAGACAGAAATTCGTGAAGATTCCTCGTTCCGCTCAGACGAAGACTCTGACGAGAACCACCCGGCGGAGATCACCGAGTCGGATCTCGAGTGTCTCGCGATCCTGGTGGATGCCCAAACACTCTTTGGCGCGGGCAGCGTCGACTTTCTTGCCGCTGTAAATCAGGTAGTGGAGATCGCGCTGCTGCCGGTGGCGCATCCGCTTTCCTCCCGCTACGTGGAGGAGAAGACCCGCAAGAGTGTGGTGTACCAACCGCTCTTAGGGAAGTCCAGCTCGATGGCATTCCGAGTGTCTCATGAGTGTTCGCACTTGAGGGGAAGCTTGATACACGGCATCTTTCCATTCAGAGCGACGTCAAGGTGTTCGAGACTTGTCACGTACAGCCGCGAGGTATTCGAGAAAGCTAAGGCGCAGTGCAGGGGGAACTCCGAGTATCTGTTCGTGAATGACAGGTGGGACCATTGCCATTACGAGGAGATGCGTCTCTACTTTCGCCGCTTAGGCTCCCAGCGACTCGCTTTTCTCACGATGAAGTCCCGCGTCGAGGAGGTGAAGGTGGCCCTTAAATTCCTTCAGGACATAGGGATCCCGCTGGACCACCACAGGCTGTTTGAGTACGAAGAGGTGGCGGGCGGGCCGAAGTTTTTCACGATCAACCGAAGTGACGACTGTGTGTTTCATCGGCAGCTTGAAGGTGATCTCCACTGCTGCACTTCCACTGTCGTCGGCATGTCTCGGGCACTCGTCGAGGCTGGAAAGCATCTGGCGGCTGCGGCACTTCCCCAATGAGAGAGCTTCAGACAGACAGTTCTCTATCTTTCTGACCCACCATTGGGATCATCGTGCAATTGCTCTGGCGCACGGTCAACATCTATCTTTGATAATTCTACTCCAGCTATCACCTACTTTTCAAACTAAGAGAGATTTATTTTTTCATCCACTTTTTTTTCGTGAATGAATTACTACTATTAAAAAGGAATGAAAAACTTCCTGTTGGAAGTTTTTCATGAACTGAGATAGCGAAAGGAGTAATGCCCTTGTCTCACCAACCGGTGCTCATTTTCCCCTCCCCCTTTTCTTTCGTTGCTTGATCCCGCTGTAGGCTTCGGAAGGTTTCGGAGTGGATTCTTTTTGTTTCGAAAGCGAACATTGTTGTGTTTCTAGTTTCCCTTCAGTTTCTTTTCTCAGGTTCCTTTTCATATTTCTAGTTGGACAACTCATGTTTGTCTCGACCACGTTCGGCAATGAGCCCTTCACCGTTACCAAGTGCCGAGCCACAGAAGATCAATTTCAGCAGTTTGTGTTAGGGGCGTCAGCGGTGTTTCGCCAGTGGACGGCACTGCATCTCGTCACGCTTCACTGCGATCCTCAAGCGGGGGAGACGCTGCTGCATCAGACGCTGAGCTGGTTCCAGGAGAGTGGTGAGGTGTACTCGGACGAACTGGAGCTCTTCTTCGAGGACTTCTTTGCTGCCTCCCGCTCCGTTCTGGTGGAGGATGACAGCATGAAGGAGGTCGGTGATGTGCTGCATGAGATGTACTGTCGGTGTTGCAAGGGGGACTACAGCACGGTGCAGCAGTTCCTGGCGATGGAGTCGACATTCCAGCAGTTAGACCCCGTTGGCCAGTCCATGAACGGTACGGTGGAAGACGATGTCGACCTCCTCAATGATGGAAATGAGCCGACTTTAGAGGAGGAGGAGCAGTTCGAAGTAGCCTCTGCCCCACAGCTACAGAAGAAACCGAATAGACGGAAGAAGTTCAATAAGAGCTCGGACGGATGGAATGAAGTTTGCTAAAGATAAATGCTAAAGGGGGTAACTTCCCACGTTAGTGTGATCATGTAGACAGTAGAGGGGAATATTTCACTTGCTCGAATGATTACGATTATTTTCTTATTCGGAAGCTGTTTCTATTGACAAGCTTTACAAATGAAAGGACTTATCGCTACCGATATAAAATCTCTCATACTTTCCTTCCCCCCCTCCCTTCTTACACCGAATATCCGTTTGTGTAAGCTAAAATAATGAAATCAGATAAATGCGATATGGATATGGAGAGACGTCATGCTATCTCTGTCGCACCTTTTATAAGATCAAATATGAGTTTCTTCCTACTGTGGCTCTAGCCCTTGACGCAGCTGTATGCTTATCATTATGGTTTCTCTTAACTCCTCTCTCACCTTTAAACTCATTGTTTGTTCGTTTATCTTACAGGAAACCTACTAGTTTTACCTTACAGTTCGGTTCTTCTTTTCAGCGAATCTCTTTTTTATGCGATCCCAGTTGCGCGTTCTGCGGACTTTGCAGTTCACCGCCCCCGTGGTTCTTGGGGGCTTCGTGCGATGCGAAACCTCCTCGGCCAGCGCCTCTGCGCAGGGCCAGCCGAACAACAACACCTCGAGCTGGCGTCGACGCTTCACTCCAACGCGCTTCCTGCCTAAGTTTGAAATTCATGATGTGCATGACGACCCGGCGCGTGGCAGCATGACAAGAGTCTCCGTGGATGGCAAGCAGCTCCTCCTCACACAGTACCCGCAGATGGGCCCTCGCAAATCAGACCCCAACGACGTGACCCCGCAGTTTGATGCTTCGCGACGGATCAGCACAAGGTTCCGCCACGTTGACATGGCCGCGATGGTGGGCGTCACCACCGGCCGCCTGCAGTCTCATCACGTCAAGAACAACGCCTACGATCTGGTCTTCGAGACGACCAATGAGGGGGGATACCGAATCAGCGGTAAAGTGCGCCGCTCCGGCCCGAGCGGCCCGCTGGCGGAGCAGGAGGAGTGGGGCGTCGCCTTCGAGGGTCACTTCGCCGTGGCGCTGAAACACTTCCTCGATGCCAGCCTCACAGAGAGCTTCGGCTTCCAGGCGTACGCGATTTCCGAAGCCCAGCGGTCCATGTCCGACAGCAACAAAGACAACGGGAGACGCAACAAGAACAACAAGAACGATCGCCGGAGAAACCAGAGTGTGAAGCAGCAGACGGAAGGCGAGGAGGCCTAAGCGGCACTACGGCGCTATTCTGTCCTTTTTTGGTCTGTTCGGGTTTTCCATTCCCTCACCGTTGGCGCTCATCGAATCGCGTTTCACTGGTGTAAGCGTCTCAGAGGAACAAATAGTGTCATCGATAAGAAAATTATCTGAAATAAACGGGAGAAAAAAGAAAAGAAAATAAAAATATTTTCATGATCACATTCACCAGAACCCCATTAGTCAGTCGAATGATACAAGAAATCAAATGAAATCGTGTATTCTGGAATAGATCACCACGATGACATGTTACGCTGAGTACCTAAACTACAATGCTTTCTTTCTCTCTCTTCTCTATGACGTGGCTCCTTTGCTTTCCAAATAAGTTTATACTTTGATTCCTCTAGTGCGAATTAATCATCACACTCAGCACGGTGTTTATACAATATATATAATATTATAGACCTTTATACTATCTAGTTGTTCTTCTCAGCTCGAGCCATTTCCTAGCTTTCATCTTCTTCTTTTGTTGTTGCTGCTACAAACATTAAAGATAAGAGGCTTTACACCCATCATACACGCCACACAAACTTCGTTTTCTAGAGTTTAGAGTTTTAAATTTTTTCAAAGTTTTTGTTTATTTTCTCTCCTAATGTGGCGTTCGGTTCGTTCCGTAGCGCTACTGGTGTCCACCGCCGGCTGCGCCGCGTCAGCGGTGTCGGTGGGCGGCAGCTGGCGGTTCTTCTTCGCTAGGGAGCACCGCATTCCCGTCATGATCGAGAAACCTGTCGACCCCTCCTCCGCTCCGATGAAGCTCAACACGATGGGCTACCGAGCGGAGGCGCTCTGGTCGTGGTCTTCCAAGCTCCACCGGCACCTCGTGGTGAGCATTGAACGCCCAAGCGCCGTGCCCGCGACGGACACGAAAGAGGAAGCGGCGGGACCGCCCTGCACGCCGAGTGAAGCAAAGGAGAGCTCTCTGCAGGAGGACTACGTCTTCGGGCGCCTCTTTCTACGTCCGTACCACGTCGCGCAGCTGCTGACGGTTCTGCAGGGTTGGTGCCCCTCTACAGAGATTCAGCGCGACCACGGCTCGGTGTGCCTGAAGGCCACGCCAGTAGACGGCGGGTCTTCCGCGAGGATGCGGTTCGAGCTATCTGGAACGTTTACCCGAAAGGCCCCCACAGCTGGTTCGGAGCTGAGCACCGGAGAAGAAGCGGGGAACCCTTCCAAGGTTTTGACGTACTGCAAGGAGGACGTGCGCCGGGTATCCATGAGCTTGGCCGACCCGGGGGACGTTCTGTTGCTGCAACAGCATCTCGAGAGTGTGCTGCGGGAGCTCTTTGGCGTGGAGTTCCGCTACCACAGCAGAGCAACGGAGCGCGTGCTGCGGCTGCAGAAGGAGCGGCTGCTGCGTCAGCCCCGCAAGCCATCGAGTCCGCGTGACAGCCGACGAGCCGTCACTCCGGCAGGCCACCCTAACCCCGCGGGGGAAGGCATCCTTCTGGACGAGCTGCTGGCCGGGGATGCAGAGATGACGGAGTTGACGGCGACAGAGTTCGAGCCTTCGCCGCCCCACCCCGTCCCAACCCTTGAAGACGTGACGACGACCTCCGCGGCGACGGCTTCGGCTTCGTTGGATGCGGCGGCGAAGAAGGCAGCGGCAGCGGAGAAGCGGCGGCAGCGGCGGCTGGAGAAGCAGCGCGAAGAGGAGGAGCGGCAGGCCAAACTCCGAGAGGAGCGCCGTCGCCGCCGACAAGAGAGGCAGGCCATGAAAGGCACCGCGCCGTCCAAGGCGAAGCAGCCCAAAGGCGTCGCGCCACAAACTCCAGATCCCGCCGCTCCGGTAGCGTCGATAGCGCCTCCGCAGAAGCCAGAGGAGCCAACGACACCAGCAGTGACCCCATCGGCTGCCGCGGTCTCGACAGAGACGAAGCCAGTGCAGCCAACGACACCAGCAGTGACCCCATCGGCTGCCGCGGTCTCGACTGAGACGAAGCCAGAGGAGCCAACGGCAGCAGCAGTGACCCCATCGGCTGCCGCGGTCTCGGCTGAGACGAAGCCAGTGCAGCCAACGACACCAGCAGTGACCCCATCGGCTGCCGCGGTCTCGGCTGAGACGAAGCCAGAGGAGCCAACGACACCAGCAGTGACCCCATCGGCTGCCGCGGTCTCGACTGAGACGAAGCCAGTGCAGCCAACGACAGCAGCAGTGACCCCATCGGCTGCCGCGGTCTCGACAGAGACGAAGGCTTCCAAACGAGAGTCGAGGCGCGGTGCCAAGAATGCGGAGAGCTCCGAAAACAGTGTGGGGGATCCGAAGTCTCGTCGGTCGCGTGGAAAGAGCGGTGCGGCACCAACCACGGAAGGCGGCGCCACAGCCGATGTGGAGGGTGGCGAAGGTGGTGAAGCCAAACGAGGAAGACGAAAAAAGGAAGCATCAAAGGCGGCTTCCGGTGATGTCGCCCCCAAGCCACGAACCAGTCGTGCTAAAAAGAGTGCGCAGCAGCCAGAAGAATTCGAAATTACGCTGTAACAAAAATAAGAGAAAAAAATAGATTCGGATGACGAAATGCGACTACACAATCGCGGCTACACAAACTAGAGTTTTTTATTGACGCCCCTTGAGAAATGACTGCTGCAGCACAACAAATTTTCCTTCCCGCTAGAGCATTTCAAACTCTCTTTTTAAACAAGCGTCCGTAAATTTTCTCTACTCCTACGCTCTATTTTCGGATGCGTCATGTGGATTCATTTCTCTTCCTTCTGTTTCTGTTGCGTCACGCTCAATTACTTCTTTTCTCGTGCTTTACTTGTTCTCTTTTCTCATTGATTGCTCTGCTGTGAAGCTCTGCGTTGTCGCCCAGCACTATAATCCTTGACTATCATTACCTGCTTTTTAACCCTATCGTGATGCCCGCGAAGATCGTGATGCCGACGCTGGGAACGGTCTGGTTTCTGCTGAACTTCCCCATCGTCCTCATCGATGCCTCGTACGTGCTGCTCCGCGCGGCACCAGGGACGTACCCCGACCCGTCCACTCACCCGTACGGTGACAGGGCTCCCCTGTCGTGGTGGAACACCTACGCCACGTACGATCATCGCTACACCGCGAATGATGATGCCTTCGTCGTCGCGCAGAGTTACCTGAACATTGCGGAGGCAGTGCTGGGCCTGGTTGCGATGTGCATTGCTATGGTGGGGTACTTCCGCGCCGGACTGATGCTCGCGATGTCCGTGTGCCTGATGACCATCTACAAGACGGCGATCTTCTTTCTCATGGATGTGGTGGAGCAGGGGAAGTTTACCAAGCACAACACGCTGCAGGACAAAGTACTCATGATTTGGATTCCTTCCTCTTTCTGGATCATTATCCCTGTCATCGTTGCGTACCAGTGCTTCAACGCCCTCATGAAGGTGGCTACCGAGACAAAGAACAGCAAGCCCAGGAGTAAGAAGAAGCAGTAGCGGCTTACTCATTTGTATCGACACTTTTTTTGGCTCCGCTTTCTATTGATTTATTTTTTGTTTCTCCTTCTTGTTTCATCTTCCGTGTAACTCGAACTTCAGGCCACTGCTGCCTCTCTTTTCCTGTTGTACCATTCTTTTCTAGGTGCAGAGTGGACAACGGGTCGACATGGTCTGCCACTACGGGATGAGATAAAGAAATAAGCTTTTTTTTAATAAAAAAGCCTTCTCTATGATGGACGACGTGCGTGTTTTAATATAACGTAATCCGTTGCGATGAGATGAGGTAGAGTCGCACTTGTAAATGCTATCTCTCAACAACAAATAAAGCAAAACAACAACAACAATACATATATGTAGAAGGAAGGCTAGAAAAAAATATAGACCCAAACTTTAACTTTGTGGCATCGGTACCTTTTTTTTCCTGTCTTGTAAACTATTTTTTCGTTATGCTTACTTGTTGGTTGATTATTTATTGTTTCATTATTTTATTATTATTTGTCTTTTTTTTTTTTTCTGCTGTTCTTTACAGCCCACGTTTACACTTTTCTTGTGGAAACTTTACGGCATTCGCGCAGGCTGTGTTTGCGCTTGGACTTTCTTACCTTACTCTCTGCACGCAAGGATAGGGGGAAAACCACACACTTGATCACTCATTTCAGAATATACAGACGGAGAACCCGATTAGGGACCTCTGTCTCCGACACCTTTGGGGAATCACTGTTACCCCTTTTTGACAATAAAATTTCCGTGATGAAATCTTTCAGAGGAGCGCATCGCTGCCGAGCTGCTTTGGTAGCCCTCACGTCGAGGACCGTCGCACTCCGATGCTCGTGGGCCGGCCAGACCACCACCTCCAAGGGTACGCCGTACAGCGGCCGCTCGCCCGTTGCTGTTCCGACTCCCAGGCCACGACCGTCTGCCGCGCCACTTACCCGACTGAAGGTTCTGCCGAACTCCCGAGGCCATAAGGACTCCGCGAGTAGCCCGCCCACCTTGACACCGAGCCGGGTGTCGCGTGCGCTGGAGAACCGGCAGGGGAAGCGAGTGGTCCGAAAGGTGAGGAGGGTTAAGAAGCGCGTGGCAGCCGCCGTGGTGCCCGCCTCGGCTTCCGACACGCTGAACGCTGACGCGACGGCGCAGGGGAAAACCAGCATTCGCAGCATTGGGCATCACTTCGCCCTGGTGACGCTGAAGCACAAGCTGGAAAACTTCGCTCATTCGTTCTCCCTTCGCTTCTATGAGTGGCGGATGCTCCCGTCGCGTCGGGCGCTGGAGCAGCTGGTGGAGGAGCTCGAGCAGGCCGTCAAGTCGAACCGCTTCGACGAACTCTCCCGGGTATGCCACCGAGTAGAGGCACAGCGAAGGGATCCGGCGACCCCCTCTCTCATTCGGCCGCCACTGCTGCTACTGCACGCTCGTGCCCTCGTCAACTTTGGTGTGTTTCGCCTTGTCAATTACGAGACCCAGAGTGCTGTCCATCTGCTTCAGGAGGCGATTGACATCTTGCTCGCTTTCACCAGGGAAGACGTCGAGAGTGTCCGAGACGCCCTCGAAGCTCATTCCGCTGAACGCCAGGCCAAGCCCAAGAAGGGTGCCGCTGCAGAAGCGGCCGCCCGCCCCCAGAATGGGACCGCGGGAGCTCATCCGTACTTCTCCCCAGAGACTTCAGTGCTGTACCTCCGTATTCTCCTCGCCAACGCACTCGCCTGCGAGCACCAGTTTTGGGAGGCCACGACACAGCTGCAGGAGGTCTCTCGCGTGCTGCGGTCCTTCGCCATTATGCCACTGGTTCAGATCGCCCCGGGCACTCGAGGTGGGTATCATATCTTGCAGCGCAGTTTTATCAACGAGGAGCAGGCACTGTTCTATAAGAACACGAAAGGAGTGGCGCAGGCCATATCACAGGGCCAGGCCAAGCTTCTCCTGTCCTCTGCCGCTGGTGTGGCGCAGCGGCAAGCGGTGCTGCTCCAGCTTGCCCGTCTTCATCGACGGGCGAACCAGTACGCTCAAAGCCAGGAACTCTACGAAACGTATCTTGAAGCGCTTGTGAAAGAGGGTGACGAAGATGCGCAGTGCGCTATGCTTGAGCTGGGCCAAATGCTGCTTTACTCTATGAAAAAGCTGGATGTGGGTCTGGTGTATGTTCAAGCGGCGGCGGACATACTTGTCGACGATGCAGGACTGGCGTTGGAGGAGCAGAAGATCACTTCTGTGGCTGCCTGTGCTGCTGCTCGAGCCGCCGGCGCGTTACTGGATCTCTCTTACGCCCTCCAGGTGAATAAGAAGGGAGATGAAGCGCTTCAGGTGCTCGACCAATGCTTAAGGATTTTCGAACGTGCGGGGCTCAAACGGCACAGTGTATGGGCACTTAAGCACTCTGCGGATCTCCTCTGCTCTGCTTCCCAGATTGACAAGGCCTTGGTGAACTACAGCCATGGGATCGATCTTCTCAATACGTACCAAGATGCAGAAGGCGGGGCGGTGCCCCAGATCGCAGGTCAAGAGCAAATGGTCCGAATGAAGGTGGCGGAGATCGAAGGGCACTTGGGGTACTGTTTCCAAATGTACGTGAGGGACTACCAGCGAGCGCTGAAGCACTACTACCGTGCCTTGGGAGTGACTCCGGAGCAGCTCGCCACTGGTGAGAAGTTTAGCGCACCGTCCTCCAGCGAATTGCGGAGCTCTGGGAAAGGCCGTTCCATGACGGTTAATCTCTGGCGGAAACGCGGCGACGATGTGGCTCCCGCGACGAAGGACGAACTGTCCCCGGATGCGACGCACTGGGTGCTGGGCCACATTGTGGACTGCTACAAGCGATTGCGTAATTGGGAAGCGGCGGTGGGGCACCAGAAGCTCTTGCTGCACCTGGAGGCCGCCGTCGGGGTACCACAGACGGACTCGTACTTGAAGCTGGCGGATCTCCTGCAGCGCTCCGGGGATGTGGAGAAGCAACTGGCGCTGTTCTTTTACCTCTTCTTCCTTCCGGATCACGCGCTGAGTCCCGCAGCCCGGGTGGTGGTGGCACAGCGTTTCGGTCGATGCTGCTATCAGATGGGCGCCTCCAAAATGGGAGCTGTACTGCTTCAGGCGGTGCACAATGCCCAGGGCAGCCAAGACCCTGTGACCCTAGTCGAGTATGCTCTGTGCGTGAAGCATGTCGACCGAGAGAGCGACGAGATGCAGCTGGCTTCGGAAAATTTGCTGCCGGATGATCTGGATCGGCTATCCAAGCTGTTTACTCGAGCTGCCAGTCTAGTGGTCGCCCACCGCAAAGTCGAGGACTCGGACAAGGTGCAGCGCTCTGCGGCGCAAGAGCTCGACGCAGTGATGGTGCTCAACCGTGGTGCCTTTTTTTTCTTAGAGATTGACCAGACGGAGCGAGCGATGGAGTTGTATCGTGTCACTCTGAGCTACTGTGAGGAGGCGGAGGCGTCTGGCTGTCACCTGACAGCGTCGTACTTGAGGGAGTGGAGCATCGCTCTGGCCAACACGGCATCGCTCGAAGCGAACCAGCCCGGACGTACGAGTGAGGCGCTGCGACTGTTTCAGAAGGCCTGCGAGGTTTCTCCCACCAACCTGGAGGTGCTCAACTCCGCTGCGACGTTCTGCCACAACATGGGGTACTTTGACGACGCGTGCAGCATACTCACGAAGGCGTTGCGGCTTCCAGCGGAGGACGTCGCGTATGCGTCGCATCTCCTCATGGCGCAGGTGGGCGGGAACTTGTTTCTCAAGGCAGACCTCCCCACCAAATTCTTGATCATGGAGCGCATGGCCATCATTCTAGGGGTCCCAGCCGACCAACTGCTGTCTAACATCAAGGGGATGCAGGGCGGATGCTACGCGGATTCCATTACGACGGAAGGGCAGCTTCAGCAGGCGATCCAAGCGATGGAGCCGATACTGGAGAGTGGCGTTGGCTGCACACTGAGCGGAGAGGCGGCGAACCTGACGTGCTGCTTGATGCAGGCCCAGCACTACAATCCGCGACTGCTAAATCGTCTGTTTCGAATAGCCATCACACGGTTTCCGATGAATATGCAACTGCTGTACAACTACGCGAACTTCTGCAGCGCACACCAGTTCCACGATCTGGCACGGAAGTACTTTGCTCGCAGCTTAGCGATACAAGAGAGCACTAGCACGATCATTGGGTACAACTTTTACTTGGAGCACTCGTTCTTTGCGGAGCAACAGGCGGGGAATCGGGAGCAGCTTTTGCGGGGCTTCGCGGAGCGTCACCCGACGGATGCCTCCGCGTGGTGCCACTACGCTCTGCTGCTGAGTCGAACCTTCCCGAGCCCTCACAAGACGGAGGCCACGTTCGAAGCGGCGCTGCGGCTGAATCCGCAGGCGATGCTGACTCTGTGCTACTACGGCGAGTTCCTTTCTCAATCACTCGACAGCTTTCGCGCCACTCGTGATCTCTCTTTCCGTGTTCAACAACTGGACCGCGTGGAGCAGCTCCTCCTGCGAGGAGTCGAGGCGGCCCCCCAAATGTCGAACACGCACGTGTACTTGGGCATGCTTTATGCGAGCACCAATCGGGTGGAAGGGGCACTGCGGGCCTTTGAGACAGCGATATCGTTGGATCCCAGAAATGTGGAGGCACTCCGTTACGCCGCACCGCTTTTGAAGTCGGAGTGTGAGCGGATGAAGCACAAGTTTCTTGCAGCGAGCGAACGCAGCCGTTCCACCACCGTTGATCGATACCCCCTCCAGCTGCAGGAACGCATGGCCCAGACGATTGAGGTTTACGAGCAATTGCTTGTTCTGGATCCTCATCATACCGCCACATTAGAGGAATACGCGCAGTTCTGTGTCGGAGTTCTGAATGACTCACAAAAAGCGAAAGAGCTGTGGATTCAAGCCAATCAGTCGAAGTGGAAGCTCTAGGCTTTTCTCCAGCGGCCCTTAATTTCTACTTTTTTTTGCTGTTGTTTAGATTCTCTCCCTCTTTACGAGTTTGTCAAGTGTTCTTTTCTGTCGGTTACGACCCCCTTGGGGTGTTTTTCTTAAAACGATACCGTATAGAGAGATTGTCAGACACCTTATCCAGCGTAACACAACGCGCAGGTATCACTTCTTCTGTATATATTTTTATAGTTTTTCTTTTACGATTTTTTTCCCTTTTTTATCATTCACTGCCTGAGTGAATAGAAGCCAGTCCAGGGAGTACCTACCGGGTCGAAGCGACATTTCTTAAGCATCAAAGAATTAAGTTCTACAGTGCTTACGGCTTCGTTTTAGTAGTGAACTAGGTGCTCCCGTGCTCTTGGTGCTGCCTTCGATGGTTTCACGATCGATGACTGCACTAGTCGTATTTGCATTTAAGGTTTCTTCCTTTCTGTTTGTTGCGGTAGAAAGGACAACCTGAAGTGCTTTGGCAGTGCTTCTTTTTTTTTTTTTTGTACTCCCCCTTTCCCTTTCACCTTCATTTACCAAACAAGGTCGTGAAGCTCCTGAAGCGATTGCATGATCGGCCTCATCAATCTATTCTAACTCGTACGCTTTTGTGTTACATTTCTTTAACTTAATTTTTTCTTCACCTTGTACAGAATTCATTTCTTTATCTATATATATATATATTTTCACCCGTATCACTGTCATTAGGCGCAGCCTTCATTTTTCCTTCTCGTGCGTAAAACATTTTACTCCTCTATTACTTACACCAGACTGTAAAACAGAGTCTTCATACTTCAGGCTGATATGTCTATTTGTTCTCGCTGCAGCGAATTGAGAGAAATACAGAGGTCATTATTGATCTAGTGAGTTTCGTTAAACTACCTTCTCTTTGTCTTTCATTAGGTCGCTCATTCAGAGAATACACTTCTCTACTTTTATTCATTTTCTTATAGTGGTTCAGTGGTTTACTACCGCCTTTCCATTGAGAAGTTTCTGTTTTTTACTCCTTTAACTGCATCGAAAGTCTGCGCTTAAACTTCTTGCTGCAGCAGCTCGTTTACCACTAACAAGGCGCACACACACGCCTAAAAAAATAAAATAATTGAGCTCCGTTACATAGCCTGATAGTAGTAGAGGGTGAACATACTCCAGTGATGAAGCTCACGAGACCGAGATCCATGACGTGCTGTCCTGTAGGGCTGTTTATCCTTTGCTTATGCTTGACGCTTTCGACTGCTAGATGGGGGATCGCCGCAGCTGCGTCCGGCACGACACCGGCGGTAACGGAGATTTACAGTGTAGCGGGGTGCCACAGGGAAGAGCTGCCGGGCGGGTTTGCACCGCTGCCCCAGCGGACCCGAAGCTGTTTCAAGGGGAGCGGCGCCAACGTCCAGCTGACACTCCGTGGTGCCAACTTCCCGATCCTCGCCGCAGGTGAGCACTTCGAGGTGGAGCTGTTGGAAGCGGAGTCCTTCGGCGGCAGCAGCAGTGGGATTCCGCCGCTGACCAACAATGACAAGGACGTCGCCGCTAGCTCTTCGGCAGACAACGCGAGCCCCGGCAAAGGCAAGCCTCCAAACACCGCCAGTCCCCGCTCCACCGCCTTCTCTGCTACAGAGGCCAGCAACGAGTACGTTCCCATTCGGTGGCTGTGTAGCCGTGCCACGCCATCTTCGACGTTTCCGACTCAACTTATCCATTGTGAGCTGCGGCACCCCACAGAGACCCACTGGGCTAGAGGGAACGAGCTGCAGCGCCTTCAGGAGCGGCCGCGGTGGATGGACGTCGTTTTGTACAAGGTCTCGCCGGACCTGGAGCGTCGTGCAATAGCCATCGCCCGCCGTGTGGTGGAGGTGGACGTATCAGCAGTGCTAGACCCGAAAGAGGAGCTCTCGGGAGAGGAGGAGTACGGCCGCAAAGCCACGAGCGGTACTGGCACCAGTTCTCTCTACACGCTGGAGGAGCTGTACACGTCTGGGGATGGCGTCTGGGCGGAGCTCGGGGTGGGGGGCCTCCAGAAGGTGCTCCACACGTTGTTCCGTCGGGTATTCCTCTCTCGCATGCCTTCTCTGTCTAACATCACGTCAGCCCTTGAGCTTCAACATGTGCGAGGTGTCATTCTTCATGGCCGTCCTGGAACCGGGAAGACATTGATTGCTCGAACGCTTACCGAAGTGCTTGGGGACTCAACCCATCTCACCATTGTCCACGCAGCAGACGTTTTATCGAAATATGTAGGAGAAACTGAACAGAACCTTCAGCGCATATTCACGCAGTACGAAATGCCCTTCGAAGATGAGGCAGATCCGGCTTCCGCCAAGTTACATGTTATTGTCATTGACGAACTCGAAACACTTTTTGTGCAGCGGGGACATCACGAGGGGAGCTCCGCCTCACTGGTGTACGAAGGCGTCACCAACACCCTCTTATCCATGATGGATGGCATGCAGTCCCGCCAAGATGTGCTGGTCATTGGAATTACAAATCGACTGGACGCGTTAGACCCCGCGATGCTGAGACCCGGTCGCTTTGAAGTGGTGCTGGAGGTGCCAAACCCGGACAAGGAGGGATTAGAGGAGATCTTCACTATTCACTCCGATGCGCTGCGCTTCAACGGGTTCCTAGCTCCGGACGTCGATACGAGCCGCATTGCCGATCAACTTCACGGGCTCTCTGGCGCAGACGTCGCTGGCGCGGTGCGCTCTGCGGTGAGTACCGCTCTGGAAGAACATCTGGAACAAACACGCCAGCCGGACGGAAAAAAGAGGGTCTTTCTTGTGACGGCGGCCCACTTTAGCAAGGGTATCAACGAAGTTCGCCAGAGTACAAGGCTCGAACAAGGCATTGTGGAGCCTCCGCCGACGACCACCGCTACTAGAGAGCCCTTGAGCGAGCTCGTAGATCACGACGGCTCAGTACACCACAACCTGGAGCGCATCACTTCGATGTTCCGCACGGTGCAGAGGAGCAAGGGGACGCTCTTCTCGGGCATCTCCGTCATCCAGGGGGCGGCTGGTACGGGGAAGACGACTGCTGCCCAGTACGTTTACCATCACCCTACTGGTTTTG
>JASAOA010001808.1:0-89653 GCA_030849815.1 Vickermania spadyakhi
TCTGACTTTCTAAATAATCTTCCTGTTTCCTTAAGAAATTTGAAAAGACAGATAACTTCGAGAAAATGTGTCGATTGCAAAAAAAAGAAGGTAAAGGAGATATATGAGAAAGCATCAAAGAAAGGAATCAAAGAAATATACCATAAAACCATACAGGGATCCATAATTAAAGAAGTTCATCTTTATTTAGGGTATACAACAAAAGAGAAACTCTACGAAAGGGAGAAAGCTTAGCCCTAGCCCAAGCTTTTCGCCGCTCCACCCCAAAAAAAAAAATTATATTATATTATAGAAACGCCGCAATCGACTATATAAGAAGAAGTAAAGAAAGACATTTCATATTTTCATCTTAACATTTTCACTCCGCAAGCTCCAAAAAAATCCAAGATCGCGTGTACGCAAGAGGATTTTAGTCATTCTTTAAACGTGAAACAAGTTGGATCGTTAAATATGAGTACAATTCTTGATATTGTATCAGAAAAATGGAGTTCGAGGTTAATGGAATTATTCAAACATTTAGGAACAGAAACAAAGGGTACTTTCGTTAGTCAACGCGCACGCTGTATGCTATCAGAAGAAGATATTGATTTACTCTCTACGCATGGAATCATAGAGGAATCAAAAATATTGAATAGTACCTTTGGCGAGATTATCCCTTTTACAGTCTTGGAATCCAAAAAGGGAACTTGAAGAAGAAGATTCATAGCCTGGCCAAAGAGTAGTAACGAGGCAGTGAAGGGGGCAGGTTACGTGGCTGATTTGCCACGGAAGCATGTCTCTTTTTATTTAGAAGAAGTATTGAAGCAAAGTGCATTTATAACAGATCTTACAACCAGTTTTTTTCAAGTGGCTCTTCCAGAAAACATTAAGTATCTTTTTACATTTGTTGCAGCTAATGGAAAGCGTTTTCAGCTGAATAGGCTCCCAATGGGACACGTAGTTTCTCCGGAGATTATACAGATTTGCACTTCTGCTATTTCTGGCCATCATGATTATGTCAGGAGTCCGATTATTCCAAAGGGCAATACAGTTGACATTTGGATCGATAACATTCGTTACACTGGCACCAAACTCGATGTGCAGAAATGTAAAAGTCATTTTCTCCAACAAGCTATGGAAGTTAATGTCACTTTTAACAGCGAGGAAACGTATGAAAGAACAGATTACGACTTTATTGGGGTTCATTTTCAGCATTACGATAGAGCGGTAAACGTTAAACTGTCAACGCTTTCTAAAATTGTACCTCCTTCCTTGGAGATGACAATTGCTGAACTTGAAACTTTATTTTCGCAATTGACTTTCGCCTCAAGTATCCTCGGCATAAAGATAGTGAATTACTACTGGGCTTTAAAGTTGATTAGGAGAAGACTTTCTCATTTAGCAAAACACGCAGGTTCAATCGATAAAAAAGTAAATCTGCCACCATCCGCATACCAACAACTTGTTTTATGGACTTCACTAGTGTTAAAAAACAATCCTAGAGTCGTTAGACCGTTCCCTGATTCCTGCCACCTTATTCTTTACACTGATGCTAGCACCGCAGGTTGGGGAGGCGTTTTAATTAACAATAACACTCAGGAAGTTTGGAGCTTTGGAAATGCATGGAAGGAAAATGAAACTCCTCAGCATATAAATGTATTGGAAGCTCAGGCAGTTCTTTTTTCCTTAATGAATAACACCGATAGAATTCCAGATGCGTCAGCGTGCCATGAATGTATTTGGCATGGTGAATTGTTCTTGGGCCGTGGGTTGTTTGGTGTTGTTTAGATTGATGTGTGGTTTTGCGTTTATGGAAGTGTGAAAGTGCTTGAGTTATTGTTCTGGTGGAAGTGTAATGCAGATGTGTGGGCTCGGTAGTTCGTACTGCATATCTTGCTGGATGAATAGTTGAAGGAGAGATGTAAAGAAGAAAAAATATATGGAGTTTTATATGAATGAGGGTTGATGAACTACAATCAAGTCCTTTTATGTCTGGTGTTTATTTAAAAAGTGGTGGGGGGAAAAAAGTGAAATCTAGATTTTCAGTTCTGGTTCTTATGTCGCACATTTTGTGAGGTGTGTTAGGAAAGGAATGGAACAATAACCATAATTGTAAACAATATTAGACTCCATCTGTCGGAGAGTACTTTCCATCTCAAGTACACCTTCCTGTGTTCGATATTCTTCTTTTCCTTTACTTAAGTACAAGAGCATCATTGTCCGACAGCAGGCCGTGTCCCTCGTGCTAAAATGGGGAAGCCCTTGGGCTGCACCTTTGCATTGTTGATCTCCAGCACATCACCCATTTTTTGGTATTCGAACCGGCGACTCTTCTTGCCATACGTCGTTTGCAGTTCTTCTAGCAGCTTCTTCGCTGCGGCCTCCCGATGCTGTCGATTGGTCAAGTGAAAAGTGTGTTGTAAATCATCCAAGTCCCCGGTAGGGACCTGATCGACGTAGGGCTCTTGATAGAAGCCCTCCCACTTGAGGTTATCGGTGGCTTCATCATCCGAATTAAAGTGAATGGCGTGTTGAAGGGGTCGCTCCACCGTCAGGAGATCCGGCGATCCGGTGTGTGTGCTCGTCATGTACTCCTCGAGATAGCCTGGAAGAGGGGGTCGGTCCTTCGTCTGCTTCGCGGCAGAGGAATCCAGCGTGGCGTGCGAAAGATAGCCAGAGCGATTCGTTGGTGCCGCATACGGGGAAGCCCCTGAGTGGTCCCCGTGGTGAAGTAAGTCCCTTTCACTCGAGTACAGCACATCCTCCGCGCTACCCTGCAATGCAGAGACCGGATCTAATGGAATAGGGGAGGAGGGGATAGGGCTGGGGCTGTGCTCGCTCCCTGGAGGTCGTGCGTCGTGCGGAAGTCCCTCTTCGTGGGCCGCATTCGCATCGAACGCCGCTTCATTTCCTTCGCCGGTGCCGTCCAGCTGAAGCTCACGGTCGTGTGCCACGGCATGCTGCACCGCAGCTTGTTGGCGTGTCGCCTCGTGCGCAGCGATCCGGGAGCGGCGAAGTCTCTCTTTCGTGACCTCTTGGATGTGCTCGACGTAGCGTAGAAAGGCATCACCATCAAAATTAAACGGCAGCACCATCACTTTTCGATCCCAATCCAAATCCACAATGCGTTCTGGTGCTTCTTGTTCATCCAGCGCCGCCTCTTCACTCGTGTGGTGGGTCGTTTTCTCCGCCTTGGGGCTGAGGAGGAAGCGGAAATCACTCCAGTCCCAGCGCGCCAGTCCAGCGCTGACACGAAACAGCTCCTTCACCCACTGCAAGCGCTCCGAGTAGGTGCAGTCGTTGTGATCAAACGCGTCGATACCACCCGGCTCTAGCACACGCTCGACTTCCTTCACATACCACATGGTCGTCTCCAGCAGGTGTTTACTCACACGGTAAAGCTCTTTTTGAAAATGCAACTTGGGCTCGACGGCCCTCAGCCATGCCTGGAGTGGACTCAGTGCGGCCACCGACTGCGATGTCTCCTCGCAGTTGTCCGTCGATGGCGGTGGGGGACACGATTTACCGCTAGTTAAATGGGCTGCATCCAAAATGAGCACTCCATTGGCTCGGGTCGCGTATCGAAACCCGAGTTCGACCGTCAAGTCGGTCACCCCGTGCGCGGCAAGTAGAGCTTCGTTACGCGAGAGCAGCAAAAGCGCCTGATGTGCCTCCACGTGTGAGCACGAAATGAGAATGTCGTCCCACCGAAGCCGATGGCACAGCTCCCCGATGAGCGCCTCCATAGCCATCGCACGCTCCTCAACTTGGGTGCGGGCCACTCGCAGCGCTGCATCCTGTTGCTGCAGAAACGCGTTGAACTGTGCCGGGGTGAAGTCCCACGGGATCGTAAAGCCTCCACTCAGTGATGGATCGCTCTCCATCGAAGGAGTTCCATCATTTGTTTCCATGGCACTACGCGACGAGGACGGCGGCTGCACCGAAGTAGGGTGTCCGCCCACTTTAAATTGATCGCCAATCACCACTGGCATCGACTCCCACTTGTAATAATTCAATTCCCCTAAGTGCTGGCGAAGCGTGTGCAAGGCTGACGCACTCTGTAGTGGTGATAAGGAAGTCGACAAGAAGACTTGATCTGCTTCCATTAACTCTTCCAAGCTCGGTGTGGGGGTATAAAATGGCGACGAGGCGTCGTACATGGGACCAAAGGCTTCTACGGCTTCATCCATGAGCGTTTTTGGCGCCGAACTCTCGTCTTCCGCGCTCTCTCCTTCTTTTTTTTTTTCGTGGTGCCGCCCACCGCGTCGTCGTGCGGATGTGTCTCGGAGAGAAATACCTTTGCTTCGACGTCGTAAGGGGCGTTCTTCGAGCCGCTCCAAGGTATGATCCTCCGCTGTGGAGATGGACTCGGTGATGCTGTCGATGCACTCGGCTCGCCGCAGTAAATCTCGCAGAAACTTATTCACACTTCGCTCCACTAAACCCCGGTTCGCTTCTTGAGGCTTAAAATTTTGAGGCAATTCAAATGTGGATTGGAGGGTGGTGACCAGGCGACCGTCGGAGCTCTGTAGTGCCCCGTCGGCACGAAGCGAAGCCGCTGCAGCCAATCCCTCCTGCACGGCTGCGTTCTGGTCCGAAGCTCGACGTGGCCTTGAGGAGCGGCCCCCATCGTCTTGTTCCTCCTCCAGGCGTCTGTAGAACGTGAAGGATATCTTTGTGGCGGGCGGCGGACGGCAAGCACCCTTCTTGAACTCCTTGGCCCACCCTAGTAGCTCATTCAACTGGGCTACTGCATTTTCATTCGTTCGCTGGTACGTTTCGTTGAAGTGGAAAAAATCCGGGTGGACTTTGAGAAAGAAGGCACTAAGAGCCTTCTTGTACATCTTGATATAACAGAGCAGATGCTTTCTTTTCTTTTTTTCCTCTCGCGTTTGTGAGAGTTATTATGAAAGAAGAAGAAGAAGAATAAAATGTGCGTGTTGAGGCTTCAAAGAGGAGAAAGCTCAAAATGCGAAAAAGAATAAAAACAGAAGATTCGAAAGAAGCCGATGGCGAATTTGGCGGATTTATTGAGCTGCTCCTGAAATACGGAGATAAATGATATTTCTATATTGTTCACTATCTATAGAAATGTAAAGAAAAAAACAAAAGAAACAGAAGAGGAGGCAAGTTGAAAGTCTTGTCCTTCCAATCCTTCTTGATAAAGTGTTCTTATTATAGCTGTGACATACAGTGGTAAAGTAGCATAATGTGATCAATTATATATATATACATATATATGAGCCAGAGAGAGAGAAAGAGAAGCACAGAAAAGGTCCATTGGACATTCCATTTCGATTACACTCCATGTTTTCATCCTTAATGAACGGGTTCTCTCCCTTTATCTCCATTGTGGTTTTCAGCGAAGACGAAAATAGAGAGTGATTTTTTTATTGTTATTGTTACTCCCCTTTCTTCATAATGGTGTAAAAGTAAATTTTTCTATCTCTTCATAATGGTGTACCCCTTCTTTGACAGTTGCGCCAATAAAAACTCTGGTTCGTTGTTCCTTGTTCCACGAACTTACATCTTTTTTTCTTGATCATGGTGCGTCTTTCCAGACCGCTTCACGTGCGCAAACGCCACGCACGCCGCGCCGTGCTGAGCTTCCATCAGTTCCTTCACAATCTTCTTCGCCTCCCACACTGTCTTCACGGTGATGTCCATCACCATACACGACTTCTCCCCGGTGGCTTCCAATGAGGCGTGCAGTGGTTTCTGCTGCCGTGCAGTCGGAGGATCGGCTGCGGGCGGTGGCTCCTTGTCCTTGGACTCTGGTGGTCTTCCTGCAGTCACCACCGTTGTGAGGGAAGTTTCTGCCGTCGGCTGGTGTGGCCACTCCGGTGATGCCGAAGCCGGTGCGGTGCGATGGGCTGAAGTAGGGGTGACGGCTTCACCCCCCTGTGTGATGGTGCTCCCTCCACGCCGCACCGCACTGCCATCTCGCAGAAGATGGGGGGAGAGCGAGGCGGAGGTCTTCCGGGAACGTGTGGCCTCCTCCGTCTCCTCCGTCGCCATCACGGACGACGGGGAGGGCACTGAAAAGGAGGGAGGGGATACCCCGGCGTGAAGCAACACTTGAATCTGCTGATCCAAGTGCAGGTCCAGCGCCGTCAGCGAAGCCACGGGTCGGCCGAGCAGCGCCGCGAGGGCGGTCTTTTTCTCCACCAGTCGCTTCGCTCGACGGGTGAGGGCGGCCAGGGAAGCCGTTTCTTCGGAAACTCGAGGAGTGGGACATTTAGGCTTTGCGGTGTTACGCGTGCCGAGTGGGGGCGAGGGACTGGAGCGTAGAATTGGTTCCGGATGGTTCTCCGCTGCCTCCAACGGCTCCTTGTCGTCATCGCTGCTGGTGGTACTGCTGCTCACCGCGAGATCTGCCTTCGTCATCGTGCCGTTCGCCTTGCGGGCATCCCGAGCGGCCTTCTCCGCCAGCCAATCTTTCGTTCGGGTCTTCGAAAGAGCCTTGAAGGACCGCTCATGCAATAAACGACGAAGCTGTGCAGAGGTTCGTTCTAGCAACAGAGGCCGCTCGGTCTCCTGTTGCCCAAAAGCAGGCGCGGCACACGCCGTCGCCCTTCGAAGCACCGCCGCACAGTTCTCGGGAGTGCAGCCGCGTCGATTAATGGTGACGCGCACCGCAGAGACCATCTGACCGGGTCGAGGGGGGTGCGACGTCGAGAAAGGAGCCGGGATCGAGGCCACACTAAACATTAAGCCTACATCTTCCTCCCCTCGAGGTAGCGCCTTTTCGGTAAGCACCCCTGACGTGCCCGCCACCGCCGCATTCCCTCCACTGATGTGCTTCTCCCGCCGCGTTAGTGGCTCCGGGATGTCCCACAAGGGATGCACCAACACGGGAACGCGAACAGTGGAGCGCAGAAATCGTTTCTTCTCAAAGTAAATCACCAAATAGACACCAGGAGAGCCTGCGTTTGCACTGGCTGGTTTCGACGACGCAGGGAAGGTGTGCGCCAAATACACACTCACGGATTGAGGGCCCCAATGACCTGTAAAGATGCGATTCTGCGAGGCAAAGCATTGTTCCATCTTCCCCGATGATCCAGAAGTAGAAGCATGCGCTGGATCTGCGCGAAAGAGACACTCATAACCAAATTGAATGCCACGCAGCACCCGCAAATGAGACGGGGATGCGATCGACAACGACAGGGAGTTCGGGGAAGAAGCACAGCTGCGTGGCTGACGTGCGGCGAGACCTCCGCCCTGCCCAGTGGGGTACAGCGTCGCATTGTCACCCGGGCTCGGCGGCGAAGCAGAATGATAGCGATGACGATGAGCACCACCAGATTGTTCACCCACTGCCTCCTCCAGAGCCTCGAGTCGCAGGTGCTCCAAGCTGCTCGTGCGACAAGGGAAAGGGCTGCTAAGCTCCGGTGACGTCGCCTTTGAACACTTAAAACGCTCATCTTCGCCGGCTCGTCCTTCTTCCTCCTCCAAGGTACCTGCTGGAGTGGCGAGTACTAACTGCAGCAGACGTCCACCACCGCTTCGGCCACCATCAGCCGTATCTCGCTTTGGTCGCTTCTTCTGTTCCCCTTTTGGAATGGAAGTGAAACTTTCACTCGTGAAATGGTTCACGGCATTGTCTTCTTCATCCCGCTCTTCGTCACCTTCGTCGCGGAGGTGACGCTGTGGAAACAATGGCACGTGGTGTTCCGATGGCGGTGCCTCCCGCAACGCCGCGGTGACTCGGAGCTGCGGGGGCCCACGATCTGGAGTGGCGGTGATGGAGCAGCTCTCCGGAGCGGACATCGCCTCCACGAGCAGCGTCTCTGCTGCTTGTCTTTCGCGGCCGTCCTCCTCTGCAGCCCTCCGCCGAAGTTTCTTTTTTCGTTGCTTCTTCTTTTCTGTCGACGTCTCGGCAGGAGAGCCGTCGTCCTGCTTTCCCTCCTCGCTACCGCCGTTCGTCCGCACCGTAACGGGATCTGAAATGCACTTTTCTGACAGTGCGGCATCGGTGTTTTGCAAATTTGTCTTGGCTGTTTCTACCAACGCAGGAGGCGCTTCCATCGTTGGCAATGGGTTGCTAGCAGGGCCCTCCTCACCTCCACTCCTCTTCCCTGCGACTTGGGGCCCTACTGTCCTCACTTCCTCGTGTGTGATGCTCCGCGAATGGGAAACGGCACTGAAGCAGACATCGCTGCTCACCTTCGCGGAGGCGGTGCTGGCCTCTTGAAGTTCCGCACGGAGGTCGTGGACGAAGGCCTCACTCCCTTCACTATCTCTGCCAAGACCTCTGCCGCAACGTCGATCCTTCGAAGGCAATCGACATTCCTTCTTGCTCGCTGTCGAGTTGATGGGTGGCGATCGCTCGTCGGAGGGCGACTCTGCTCGGCCTTGTTTCAGGTGTTCTCTCAACGTGGCAGATGGTGGTTCGTCGTGGGCTCTTCCTGAGGAGGAAGTCTGGGCACCGTCCACCGCAATCTCGTCGTCGGTGACTTCATATTGCTCCCCCACATGCTCTGCGTCGTAGTGAAGCTTTTGCCGCCGCGGTCCAGATGGAGAGACGAGGTTGACCTTCTCATCTTTTTCCCGTTTACCTTCTTCTTCCTCTACGTGTGACGCCTCCTCGTCGCTCGCGTGCGCATCAACGCCGCTCTGCGGCACGTGGTGGTCTGTTCTCGCATCCCCATCATCCACGGGAGTGAGGAAAGCGCGGCACGCCGAGTCGTCCGTCACAGCACTGAGCTCTCGAGGGGGCTGTCGAGACATCTCACGTTGGCCATTTCGAATTCCCAACTCCCCTCGGCCTCGATGTTCCATCCCTCTCGCCTCGGACCACATTCCCTCTCCGGTGCTATCCAATTTCTCGCGACGACAGTGCAAATCCGACGGAAGTGTTCGCACACCCTCGTCGTGGTGGGTATCCCATCCGCTTGCTGGGTGCACTTCTGCTGCAGAATCCTCCTCCCCTTCCTCGTTGTGTCCAGCGGCGGCGTTTGCTCGTGCAGCCGCTGGAAGGGCCAGAGAATCCCCTTCCCTCTCTTCAACTCTTCCCAACTGCGCTGCTTCTCCCTCCTGCTCGTCGAGAGCTAAAGGTAACACATGCGGCTCTCGTGATGTGGTGTTGAGCGACCCGAGGTCGTGTTGGTCGGGCTCCTTGCACGGATGCTCTTTACCCTCGACCTCCTTCGCACTGTTGGGATCACTGGAATCATCCGGAAGAGCGGATGACCCTGGAAGATGAGGTCGCCACGGCGACGGAGAGAAGGAAGTCGTGGGACGATAATGAGACGTGGAACTGCTGGAGCTGGACGACACCTCCTTGCTCTGGTTCCGATGCGAAGGGGGGTTTTTTCCGCTATCCCGATCGCTCCACAATGGAGAGCGAGCACTTTCTGCTTTATCATTCACTGCTTCTGAATCTTCGGTGTATACGAGAGGTGGAGCTCCCAAGTTTGCATGAGCGAAAGGAGGGTGTTTTGAGGGATCAAAAAGTTCTGGACGTTCTGGAGGGGAATACGCGGCCTCCCCTTCAGTGGCACACGCATCAACATCCTCCCTTTCCAGTGGCGCCTCAACTGTCAATGGAGGCTGTTCGGATTGCATGGCCGCTTTAGCTTTCTTGATGGTCTGCACTTCACGGGCGGGCTGTGGGTGTTCCAGCTTCTTCTCTTCAGAAGGTACTGGAAATCTCGTTGCTTCTTTTGCTTTCGCCTCTTCATTCTCCGCTGCTTTCTTTTCTAGAGGGTCACGACGCACGTCTGCTTTTAGGTTTTCCTGTGGTCGCTGTGCTTCTTCTTCTGCTCTGTCCTGCGCTTCGAGGTCTTTCAAATATCCCCCTGAAACATGAAGGGTACCTTGCTGTGGAACTTCCATGCACCCCACATCCACGGAGGCTTCCGTTCCAGATGGCCATGCAACCGTTTTGTGGTTGCCTACTTCGCGCTTAGGGATCGTTTCCGAACAGCAACGAGCTTTAGACCCCGCTGCTCCCTGCTCTCCCTTGTCCGCATCGTCGTGTTTAATCTCCGCCTCTCTCGGGGCTTCTTCTGGAGGTTCCACACCCTTTTCGACGTCACTCTGGCCTTCACCCTGCATGCATACCGCATCCACAGCAGACGGACGAAGGAAAGCAGAGGAATGCACGGACTCGGAACGGGGAAGTGCGGACCCCTCTTCGGGGGCAGGTGGAGAGGCGTTGCCGTCCGAGGAAGTGCTCGGCTGATTCGATTTGAAAGATGCCAAAGAAGAGTCTGGCAGTCCATTCTCGACTGCTGCACCTCCTTCTCCTTCTGGAAAGGGCCAATCCTCGGTTGCAGAGACGTTCTCCCGATCCACCTCACCTCCGTCCGACCCCTTTTCGTTCTCAGAGGGCTTCTTCGCGTCGTGGGGACGAAAAAGAATCACGAGCGAGCGTGCCAACGAGGGAAACACCGATGATCCGCCACACAGCGGTAAAGAAGAAAAGTCATTCGATTCAGGGCAGTGCTGCTGCTGCCGCGGCGTCTGTTGGGCAGAGTGGCGCCATCTCGCCCCCTCTGCAGCGGAGCGAGCAGACGGAGCCGCTTCCGAGCCGCTGTGTTGCGGCTCCTCTTCTTCATGATGTCCTTCGTCGGAGACTACTACTCCATCGGCTTGCGATCTGGACATAGCCGAGGTAGAGTCGGCGCGGCGCAGTGGTGCCGCAGCCGGAGTGGGTCCGAATTTGTCCAGCGTGGAGGAGAACTTCTGGAACGAAGACTGAGAAGACGAACTCGGAGCGGGAGACTTTAAGGCACACAGGTCTGTCGTCACCTGCGCTTCGGAGGTGTTGATGTGGGGGCTCGTGTTTCCCTCCTCCTCGTCCTCGTTGTGGTGCTGTTTCGCTTCGTTACAGCCTTGGGGCTTCTGCTTCGACTTGTTCAGCTGTGTGTTTGAGGTATCGCTTCCCAAATGAGCGGGGTCTTGGTGGAGCTCCTCCCGTCTGCTGGCGCCGTCGGTGGCGGCATCCGCCGCTGGACCCTCATAACAGTGTTGCGGCGCTGCAGAAATTCGGCTCTGCCGCCGCGGACGGACGCTCAAAGAAGGCTGTCGTTGTCGGTGTTGCTCTTGGCAACGGCGAACTTCCGCTCCATCCGCCAGAAATTGTGGATGCTGATCCTCAATCGTGTGAATAGCACTTCGAAGCAGCTGCACCGCAGCGACATCGCTGGACAACACACCCCATTCATCTTCCATGGCCAGTGTGTGCAGCGCCGGGCATGGGCACCAAAATGAAAGACAGCAGCCCCCCGACGAGGAAGAGCAGCCGCCCCCGAGCGATCCCATTACAGAAGTCAACGGCTCTGCACGGATCCCCAGATGACTTTGAGCGCCACCTCCCACCGAAGAGGCGTGCGCCTTGAGGTGATGCGGAAACAGGGTTTCCAGCAGTCGTAAACAGCCAACGGGCGTCAGAAAATTGCCGGACACGTCCAAAACGCGAAGGCGTTGTAGCACTCGAGGAGCCGTGGTGGAGGCCATCATCGGGGTGTTGTTGTGACTCCCGCTCCTATTCCAAGCGGATGAACTTGAAGGAGTAGAGGTCAACGCTAAACACAAGGCACGTATACCGTGATCGGAGAGTCCCGTATGCGCGAGTCGAAGCGTATGCACGTGGGTAAAACTGGGTGGCAGCGGTAAACTGTGCGCAGCAGGAGACGCCAACGGTGGGAAGGTCTGCATTGGATCAATGCCATCACCCGTCACTCCGTTTGACGGTGGGGTCGTCACCGCTTCTGCGAACAAAGATCGCACAAACTGCGGTGAAGGTGGAGGACGAGGTGCCGACTCACTGGGACTGGTGGTCGCCGTCCTTTTCTTGACGGAAGACGGTGACGGTTTGGGTTGGTGGACGATGCCGCTTGTACAAAAGTTGGCATGGTGAAATAATTCGCAGCACAAGTCTCCCAGACGTACCTGCCCAGCGGTGATGGCGCTCACTTCGTGCGGGAGCAGGCCATGGTGGGCACGCGATAACGTCTGAAAGAGAAACAGGGCAGAAAATGCTTCTGACGCCGTGCGGTCATGAGAAGGCGAAATGCTGGAGTTCCTTCCCGCACAGTGGGTGGAAGCTGCTGGAGAACACGAGGTCGTCGTGGTGGAAGACTCACCTGGTGGTGGTGAGGGGGCCGCTCCCGCACTCCCCAATGGAGCAGGCCACGCGCCATTTGGAAACCACACCAACGGAGAGTGCGAGATCGGAGATTCCTTCGCCTCCTTCTGCGAAATCACGGCTAGTGGTGGTTGTGTAGCTTCCATCCATTGCCACATTCTATCGTCAAAGCTCAGACGCGAAAGTCGCTGATGCTGATCGCCCGCAGTAGCACTCGTCTTGTGGTCGTATTCTGCGGAATGAGGAGTAGTAAATCGAATCGGCTTCTTTCCACACTCTTCGAGGTAACGCTGCGAAAAGTAAGGAGATTCATACACCCACTTCCACCACCCGTTCGACCCAGCATCCTCCTCGAGGGTGGTCATCGAGGGTGGCCACCCATCCCCCTCCTGCCCTGCTGCACGGCTGCCGGAGAAGACGTAATGCGACAGCATCCCAGACACCATAAGAGCCATAGCCGCCCGCTCTGGCACTTCCTCGTTCTGAAAGCAATCGGAAAGATCCACCGTACGCAAGGGGAAATGTTTACGCTCCGCCTGTCTTGGTCTTTCGGTCTGAAGAATGAAGAGAGAAGTGCCGGCGAGGTGGTGAGGTGTGCCGCCCTCCAGCCCAGCAGAAGAGCTCATCGTCGCCGTGAATGACGAAACAGCTTCCTGTCGGCAAGCCCCACTCGCTCGTATACAAGGGGTTACCCGCTCCAAAGAGGACGAAGCTGAGGACGAGTTCGACGCAGAGGTGCCACCACTGCCAGAAGACTTCCCGTCCTTCGTCGAATGCCTTCTCCTTGACTTTTCCTTACGATGCGTTTGGTGCTCTCGACGTCTATGAGGAGGACCCAAGTTGTCTTGTTTGGCCTCTTCCGCACGTAAAAACCCCATTCCAGTGGTGTCTCCCTCCTCCTCTGTGAGCGGAATAGGGGACTCGGAGCTCTCTTCCCCGCCACCCCCCCTTCCCATCTCCCGACTCACTGGACCGCCGCCCGAAGGATGAGGAGTAGCGCCGGATAGGGTTGGAGACCCGAGTCGACTACCACCGCCACCCCCTCGAGAGTGCGAGCGGGGCGGCATCGCAACAGGTGGGGATTTCGCTAACACGTGGGGGTTTCCGCCCTTCTTGTGTTTCTTTTCGCCCAGCGACACGAGAGAAGTTCTACTCGTCCAGCCGTCGGAGCCGCCCACTCGAGGTTGGAGCAGCTGCGTCGCTGCTGCACCATGCTCGTCCTCCTCCTCCTCCTCGTCATCATTCAGGATCCGCAGCGACGGCTCATCCGGCGGATCTGGCGTGTCATGCACGAGAAAAGAAATACTCCTGGCGGACATCCCAGAGAAGGAGTGATTCGCCACGGAAGACGACGCGTTGAAGCGAAACGGAATTGACGCAGCGCTCTGGGATTGTGGTGCGTTGGAGGCGGAAGGCAGCGGCTGAAGCCGGGTACTGCTGCTGTTCAGGTTTACCGCAGAGGGTTTGAGATCTGGTCCCAGCGTCCCGTCATCCAGGAAAGAAATCGAGCTGCGTGTGGAACCGATTCCACTGCCCGCACACTGACGTGGGCGACTGCTACTTTTCATCGCGACACGCCGGCTGCCCGCTATCGGGGAAGTATGACTTGGGCTCCCGTCCAAGTCCAAGAAGAGCGTTTGGTCATCCTCGACAACGTCCTGAGAAAGCGCGTCCGCGGGGTAACGCGACTCAATTAGCGGTAATGTTTCCGGTGGAGGAAGGCTAGACTCCTTTGCCGGATGAATGTCTTCTTCACTGGTGAGCCCAGCATCCCCTGGCTTCGTCGCTTCCAGCAAGAAGGGCTGCTCGCGGTGGTTCTGTGGTCTCGCGAGTTTCTGGATGTTCTCACGACGTGGTTGGCCCCGTTGGCTGGCCACTTCTGCCAGAGGCAGCGGCATTCGCCTGGCCAGACCGCACACGACACAGCAGCGGACCGTGCACTCCCCTGTTTCCGTCCACAAGCTCAGAAGCCACTCACGAAGTGCTTCCACGGTGAATTGCGTACAAAGCCCCTTGAGACCCGAAAGGAGGAGATGCTGCATTCGAGAGCGCGGAAAAAAGAGTTGGAACGCTTGAGTGTCTTCCAACATCTGCATCATTGAACTATTCCTTCCCGCTTCTGAGTCAGAGCGCCGCATCGCCGAGGCTGTTGCGAGTGCGGACGATCGAAGAGTCGCAGTACCACTCTTTGCAAGTGGTACGATTGATCGCGGTTGGGAGCGTTGTATGGGTTGTTGCATGGCACTCGGAATCACTGCAGCGAAACGTGGTGGTGGCTCACTTTGCGGGGCTTCTCTGCTGTGACGCATTGTTGAGGATTCAGGGTTCTTACCCGTATGCGGTGCACTGCTCCTTTCCGCATCAGCACTGTTGGTGTGAGGCACTGCTTCACAGGAGTTGAGCGTGATGTGCGCTTTCCCCGTCCCCAGCTGTACGCAGCGTACACTGGGGATCCCACTCAGGACCGACATGGTGTGCATCAGCCCTCTGGTCGTTCCACCGCAGTGAGAAAGATCGATAAACTGGAGCGAGCAGTGTACTCGAAACAAAAGCGGTGGCCGCATCCGAACACAGGCAGAGGGTTCCTTTCCAGATGACAAAACGAACGGTTTCGTCGTGGAGGAGGCCGACGCGACGAGCTCTGCGGTAATGTTTGCCCTGTTTCGTGTTGCCGATGCTGCTTCAGGAGGCGGCAGCATGGATCCCATCCCACCGCGAGAGGGGGTAAACGACGGTAGAGCAGGAATCCCAAACAAACACTGTCGGGCACTAGACGCCTCACCAATGCGGAGCTTGATTCCATCTCTCGCGAAGGCGGTGGCCGAATCTCCACATAATCTAGTTGAAGACGACGACGAAGGGTTGGATGGAAAGCGTGGCTCACACTGCGATGCTCTCTTCCCGTTCGATCCGCCGCTCCTCTTCTTTATCGTGGAGCGGGGAAGTGCTTTCGTGTTTCGGGTAGTCGAGCTGGTACGCCGAAGTGGAGAGGCTGTAGAAGCATTCGCTTCCAGCAGTGGTTCCCACAGTAAGGACCACACTTCCTTCGACTCGTGCATCTTTTCAAAGTACACATCTAATGTGTTCAACCCCGCATCGGTAAAAAGCACATTGCCCAACAATATAAGTTCTTCCAGCCCTTGCGCTCGTCGCTCCGGCAAAGCCTTTCTTGTCCGCGCGCTGCGTGTACCCGTGTCGCGACGAATTGAGGACGTCGCCTCCGAGACGGATGTCGGCGCCACACCGGTATCCCATCGCGGACACACAGATCCAGAAGCAGCTGTGTGTTCCTTCCCACTCTTGTTGGGCTCGCCTCCTCCCTCCAAAAGCAGCTTGTCTTGAACACTTTGAGGAGAAGAGCCCTGAGGTACAGTTACATGAGCGGGAGAATTCTTGTTTTTCGCTTGACATGGTGCTTGCTCAGAATACTCCGCACGCTCTGCTTCTTCTTTACGAGGTGGTAGGGAGGCTTCCGGGTCGTCTCCTGGTTCACCCATTCGATTTTCCGCCTCTTCTTCAGTGTCATCGCAGTGCGGGCAGCAGGGGGTCGTGACGGTACTCGCATAGAGGAGAATCCACCGTCCGAGCCACGCTGCTGCGGCGGCGGTTAAGTCATTATGCCGCAGGTCTAACACTCGCAAGTGCGGTAAGGCGCGGCGAACCAGAAACGGTCGCTGAGGTCGCGGAGGTTCGACTTCTTCTCGCCAGACAATGGGTGCACCACATGGCCGTTCCGCATCACCACTCACGTTTGCTTCTTCTTTTTGTTCCAGTGTCAACGAGGCGGGGTGCGGCTTCCCTCCTGTGACGTGAGATAAATTGACTTCCGCCGCTGTTGTGCTGAGGCGCTCACGTGGAGGCTGTCCTTCTGCATCTCGCTGGGTTTTCCCATCAGGTTCCGGTTGCGGCAGGAAGAGCGCTTGTGAAGAGGGGGTCGAGCCCTCCAACACCGGCACATCTCTTCCCGGGTCTGTGGACACCGACGTGGTGCCGGACTGCCTTGTGCAACTGACTTCTGTCTCTTCTTCCCGTGCGGCACGGCTCACGGAAGCACTGCGAGTCCCCTCTGCTGTCAGCACAGTCGTTCGCTTAAAGCAGCCTTCGACAAAGCACTGCAGCAAATCATCAGTGACATGCAAATGAGAAAGCCGCAGCACTTCCAAAGAAGGAAACGACGATGGCAACCACTCATGGAAGAAGGCTTGCGACCACGCTCGCTTGGCATGGTCCGTGGGAGGTTGTGAAGGAACTCGAGCGAGGTCCATCTCGTCTTCTTCAGCGCTTTCGTGACGTGAAAACGGTACTTTCATGGATTCAGCGATACGTCGTGGTGATGGTGGCGGAGAACTCCTCGCATCATTCCTCAAGTTACTGGTCCTCCTTCTCGAAGAGGGTCTCTCCCAGCAGGAACAGTGCGCATACGTGCGAGTGCCGAAGTGGCCCACTGGTGACGAGGTCAGTGCTGTCTGTGTGGTATTGGAGCGTGTAAAAGTGGTCTTTATGGCCGTTAGTGGTAGTGTCCCTCTCCCAGCTTGATGTCCATGTTCGGCTGAGACACGTCCTTGAACCCCGGATGGGGATGCAATGGTCCCGTAGAATAAGCCATGAATGTCCTCCAGCTCCAGACGAACCACCATCGCTGCATAGTCGGGTGTTGGCGCGTAGAAGAGGGGTTGAAGAGTCGTAAAGCTATTGATGCATGAACGCCGCTTTAACCCCGAGCCCTCAGCACCTCCACGACTGTTAAAAAAATGAGGATGTTGTAGCGTCTGCTCCATTGTCTTCTGCTCAGCTTCCTCCTGCTGCGGTGGCGAAGAAGCAGTTGAAACGGGTGGTGCTGGACGAGGGGCCACATTCTCTTCTTCCGGGGATGGCTGACGTCGGCTGGACAACTTTAAACTCGAAGGAATTCGCCGATGCCAGAGTTTTCGATGCTGCTGCACTAAACGACAAAACTGCAGTCGTTCCTTCTTCTTCTTCGTCCACTCCACATCCGTCATGGCCTCCTCCGGTGAGTCCACAGAAGAGAAGAACGCATTCGGGTGCGGGATTCGGTGCAATGCCAGCGTTTTGGACGAGGACGAACGCAATGGCATGACGGAATTGTTAAGGTTTGTGATGTCCCTCTGTACTGGATGTCCTTCTCCCACGTCTGGCTCTCTCGGTGAAGGATTTAAGGTGGATTTCCACCCATGAAGCAGCCCATCCGCACGGTCATTTCGTGACGGTTCTGGTGCGTGTCGAGACTGCCATGCGGCAAGTCCTGGTGCGTCACTAGGACGTCTCGAAGGAGGGTCCTTCATGCCGCCCCCTTGCACCTGCACTGGCGCAAGTGACGAGTTCCGACCCGCCTCTACGGCGAGTAGGGTCGTCTTACGGTGCGCAGCGTCGGTCATGGGATTCCTTTCCGTCCTTGTATTGTGAAGGGCGGCGTACCGCTCCTGGTCTGGTGGGGCACTCGACGAGGAAAGCAGAATACGAGGCGTCGTGGCTGGCGACGGTGGCTGCTGTAAGGCAGTGGGGGAGTTTATGGTGGCGCTCAGAAGGGCTGCAATCGTTCCTTCGCCACCACTCATCGTGCCACCCCCTACACTGACACTTCGTTCGCGACTTCGTATCGCTTCCATGAAGGATGAACTTCCCTCATTTCTCGGTTGTTGTGGACCATGACATGGAGCACCTTCCGCACGCGATATATTCGCGTTCTGCGATCCGAAAGAGGATGTTAGTGGAGGTTGAAGGGAATGCTTTGTGGGGCAGTGTGAGTGGCCCCTCTCTAATAGCGCACTGGGTGACGAGCCCAAAGTCGCCACCGCAGTTCCGCCCTCCACGTCTCTCTCCCGGTATCGAATGTGAGGCGTAAACGGACGAGAGCGATGGGTTCCCGTCACGGAGTGATACGGGCGTGACGCGTAACTGAGAGCACTACTACTCTTATTCCTAGGATCATCAGGATACTTTCTTTCACGACCATCCAGATCGCTTCCGTCCGGGGGGCTGTTCCTCTCACCTACAGAAATGTCATGTCGTTCACCCGCTTCTCGCCTTGTCTCTCGTGAAAGCGTGCAATATTCAGGCCGCGTCGCAGGCACCACAAACTCGTGTGCCACCGTATCCGCCTCCTCCTCGGCGTTGAGGTCGTCGTGCAATCGTGAAACAGAGCCTTTGACGCCGCCGGACGCCTCCAAGACCAGTCTACCCTCACCCTCCCCTTCTACCGCTAGACGGGAGAGTTTCCCGCTGGCGTTGTTTCCGGCCATGGAAGAGGACTCGTCGAGGAGGTGGTGGACTGGTGTCAGCGGAGGAGCGCGCGCGGCCTGAGGGACGAGCCGACTCGGTTCACTTGGCACCGGAGACACTTCAGACGTGAAGAGAAATGACGGGGAACCTGTAGCCCCACTCCAGTCCAGCTTTCGGATGCTGTCGTGTGTCTCGCGTCCACCTTCCTCGACTTCCTTCGTATCACTATGGCTTCTTTGTCCCTCGACGTCTTCGTGTGGGGTGGTGGGTTTCTGTACATCCCGTAGGAAAGGATGTCGCCCCAGAAACGAGGACGTTGAGGAGGAAATAGAAGAGGGCGGTGGTGATGCGCCGCCGCCACCGGGAGACGTCGACAACGCCGCTGACGAGCGGGGAAGCGGTACGGTATAGGGTTGTGGTGGGGTGAAGGGCGTTTCTTCACGAGTCATCAAATTTGGGTCTTCGTGTGGTGATAGTGGGCCTCGGCTCTTGGGTTCGAGAGCCAGTGAGGCATCCTTTTCGTCAGGTGCCATCCAGGGCAACGTTCCGTGAGGAGCGGAAAGTGAACTTACTAACGAGCCTGCACGCAGTGGTGTGGTATATTTAGGCATTTCTGATTTCTCCTTTGTTGTCGTGCTCTCCTTGTTGTTCATTTCCTTTCGCTTCTAAGTGGCGGAAGAATGAACAAATAATGTGTGTAGGGGGGGAGGTATTCTCCAGGTTCTCGAAATGTTTCCCTTCTAGGAACTAATGAAAGGGTGTGTGAGGTGAGTATATAGAAGAGTAAAGAAGAGAAAATAATATTGTAGTTATCTAGTAGTGAGGAGATGGTAGGAGATCCAATAAAGTTTATCTCTAGTAATTAAAACTTAAAAGAAAAAGAAGGAAAAGTGTGGCCGTTCGAAATCTAAAAAAAACCAACACTTTTAAAAGTATATATTATATAGTACTACACTGTCAAAATACTATCCGGATCGGTTTTGCTTCCTTTGATTCAATAATAAAAAGCAGATATACCTCCGTGATTTCCTGTTGCAACTATTAATGCTCCTGTTGTTGTCTCCTAAAATACGAGTTATATATATTACTATAAGCAGTCGCAATCTCCAGCAGGACCAGGTACCAAACGTTCAAATATTTTGTCTGACTTCTGTTCTGGCTGTGTGCGGTAATGAAAAACCAACAACTTAAAAAAAAAAAAACGATCAGTATTTTACGAGATGAGCAAGTGAAGTTTTTGCACACTTCCGTCCACTCTACTTGTGTGATTTCTCTCACAATCTACCAATTGCAATTCAACAACAACAAAAAAAAAGAACAAGAGAGACAGAAAAAAAAATCAGTAAAATCACACGCGCTTTGTTAAAGAGGCACAATTTCACCAGAGTTGAAAAAAGTCTCGCGTAGATCAGTTTCAAAGAGCCCAAATATCCAAAAAATGATTATAATAATAATAATAATTAATTAATTAGTGGGATTCAAGTTTTTTGTTGTTGTTCTTGTGATGTTAATCGGAGATGCAGTAGCAATTCATAATCCATGAGAATTATTCTTTCCTTCACATTCGCCACTATTTTTTTGTTTTTTTTATATTATTATTTCAGGTGTTTATGTTAGAATTGCAAACTGTCACTCTCTCAGGCGCCTGAATATTGTGTAGGATGACGCTTTCCACTGCTCTCCTCCACGAACGTTTTTGGTTGATGTAGACATCGGCTATGGCTATCGTTCTTCATTTATTGTGTCCTAAACATACTATTTAGAACGACTTCACTGCGCTGGGTGTAAGTATACTTCCTTGCTTTAAAAATAAGTAAAAAAGAAAGTACATGATTTCCCGAACGGTGTTCTGAGTATTTTCTTCCTTATTAGCCATAAATCTTTCATGCCGGAGAAGAGAAAGCAAACAGCAACAACCATCACCTTCGTCGTTTCCTCAAACGTTTCTCAACTGGTTCTTTTTTTCGTGGTTCGTCGTCTCATTGTAGAGAGAATCTGCCACCACTTCAACTCCTCACCTTGATGCTTCGCTCAAGTACTTTGTTGTTAGTGTGTGGTTTTTTTTTTCTTGTATTTATTACGATGTCCCCCCTCCCCTTTGTGACGGCGCTCACTTACCACGTCTGGAAAGCACCACCCCAACTGTGGTGGCGATACAAATGACACTCACTGCGATAGGTATGGCAACCAGAAGAGTGCTCATGGTGTCCTTGCTCTCAGGGTGACGGCCAGCAGCTTCGGTATCCGCAGCGGATTTACCTGGCGCATGTAGTTTTCGCACTGGCGCACTCAAAGCGGCGGCAGACGCTGTCGCCACGGCCGCCCCTCGACCCGACGACGGAGGAGGGGTACTCTGCAGCTGCGGTGGGAGCACACTCAAACTCGAGCCCGCCGAGCTCGTGGCCGCTGCGGTGCTGTGGGGGTTCTGAAGTCCCGACTTCGGCCCCTCCTTACCACCCGCGGCGCGCTGCAGCACCGTGCACTTGGCTTTGAGTTGCTCCCGAGTCACCACCGGCATTTGACTCCACAGAAGAGGGTCCCCGTGCAACACGATCGGCTCCAGTGCGGCAACCTCGGCACTATTCACTTTAATGACAAAGGTAGAAGGGACTTGGTCCATGTGCCAAAACTCGACTTGGTAGTTCGTCAGGGGACGGAAGACGTTATCCAGAACATCGTACAAGGGGGCGAGATTGACCCTTCGGCGCATCGCCTCTAACAGACTATGGCGTTCCAGCTCCGCCAGCTCCTCCACCGCCAGAGCTAAGTCCGTGATGTCTTTCAGCAAATCCTCCTCGTACATGGGCTCGCTGCGGCTGTTGGGCATCTCCTGCGGGCACAAGCTCAGCACTTCCTGGCGGTAGTTCTGACACGCGACGTACGCGTAGGGGACGGCAAAGCGCTTCCACGTGGGGCCATAGCCAATCAACAGCGCATACGCGGACGGGATGACTTGCAGGACGTGGCAGAGATCGTGGTGGTACTCCATCAAATCCCCTGGAGTGATGTCGTGAAAGTGTCGTGGCCGATAATTGGTGAGAGGCGCCACCACAAACTGCGAAATAGCGGACTGTGGCTGTCCCGGTTTTCCAAAACGCTGGTCTACCTTGATGTGCGGTAAGCTCATCTTGGTGCGCTGGCGCAACGGTGTGGTGAATGGACTCGTGGCATGCAGCAGCGCCTTCGCGAAGCTTTCAAAAGCGGTTTTTTGCGCTAAATCCCGCTGTCGCTGACCCTTTGAGAGTTTCTTCCAACGACGGTTGCCATTGACCGTGAGGGGAGGTAAGTGCTTACCCCCACTCGTGTGCAATTCGTCTCCATGCCAATCGTCGACACCGAAGTGCAGTTCCGAGTCATCATCGCCGTCACCGTCGTCGTCGGAGTACACCCACTCCATCTCCTGCTTCAGATCGTGTGCTGGTGGGTCTGCTGGAGGGCATGGTGGTGGCCGGGAGGACGACGTTGCGGGCATCGGAGTCATTCCCTTCGCAGTGCTGCCGCCACCACCCACCGCCTTGTTTGTCGTGTTGGCGCTCTTCTTGGCATGGCTCGCACTGCCCCCCGCTGTGGTGGTGGTGATGGTGGTGGTGGTGACTAGGACCGTCTTACCGCCCTTTGCATTCCTGTTGGTGTTGTTCGTCCGTTCGGCTTGGCTGTTCGTGAGGCTCAGCACATCCGCCCAGGTACTCCCGCTGGTCGGCTTTGCGGTCGCCGGTTCCACTTTGCCCTCGACTTTCTTGCTGCTCTTCTTGGCACTGGCGGCCGCCTGTGGCTTAGCAGGTGAGCGAGACGCTTCAGGAGTGGTTCCAGCAGAGGTGGACCGAGGTGGATTCAACAACTCCTTCCGTTTCCCACTCTTCAAAGACGGGGGATCGTCCTTTTTAGGAGCCGCTCCTTCCCCTCGTTCTTCCTCCTCCTGCTGATGGAGTACCTTTTGCGTCAGCTTCAGGACCTTGTCAAACTCCGCTGGCCAGTCCCACGCTACCGCCCCGACTGCCGCCCCCGCTTCCGCGGCAGCATTCGGCGACGGAAATACGGATTGAAAGGAGGGCGGTGGGGTTCCAGAGCGGTTGCTGGAGGTCCCACCCCAGCCACCGGCGTGCGGGGGCAGCATCCAGGTTTCGAGTTCGACTCCACTCCGATCCGCCACGTTCGAGCTAGGGGAGACCACCGCCTCTCCGCCACCCCACGTCGGATAGTACTCCGCACTAGAGACCTTCACCTTCATCTCGGGTGAGAGAGCACCGCTGACGGCACTCCCGGACCGCGGATCCGTTGCGGTGGCCTCACTCACGGGTTCTGTAGCGGGGGAGAGCATCCAGCTGTTGAGGGTCGCCGCTGCCGTATCGCCCTCCTCCCCATTCGCCTCGGCGCCACGCATAAACGTGGGGCGCCATTCAGAGGCGTTGGCGTTCATTGAAGTATAGGGGAAAAAAAAAAGTGAGAGAGAGCTAGTCGGCGGGTGGGTGCCACTCCTCGCAGGTGTCGTCAGTATGGGTGTGTTGGTGTGTTTGAAAGTGGTACGGGTACTGAATTCTCTTGCAGAATTCCTTCTTTTTCTTTATAATTTGAATTTTTATTTCTCGGTGGTTGATGTTTTGTCTGATGCAAGTCTGTTGTTGTTGTTGTTTTTTTGTTTGTTTGTTTGTTTGTTTATTTGTTTAATTGTTTGTTTTGCTGTTATCCTAATAAAAATTTCAAAGGTAAAAATGAAAAATGAAAAAATAATAATGAGAAATGCGTGTGACTTTTATAAGATAAATACAAAAAATGGAGTAAAAGCATCTATAAGCAAGGGCCATGCGATACATATGGTAGTCAGGTTTCCTTCATGACGTATTAGGATCCGCAATGGTGGTTTCATTGGATTTAGAATAAGGCTTTGTTTATGGTCTGTTTATGGAATTGGTTGTTGTGGAGGTGTCAGTTTTTGAAAGACATTGAAGAGTTCGATTCAACACATGAAAAGGGGCAGAAAAAGAAATAACCCTTTTTTTACTTTCCATGTTTCGTTTGTTTCTTTCGTTGTGTTTGTGGTTATTTTCTCGACTGGGAAATAAAGAGGGGTGAATCAAGAGAACAGAAATAGTGTCATAGGAGTGGCGGGTGTTTCCTTTGCCGTCTTACTTAATTTTTTTATCCCCCTCATATACTATTGTTTTCTCTTTCTCTCTCACTCTCCCCATCCTTAGCCACCTCTAAAAAAGGAAGGGATGACAACTCGCTCCAAAAACAGCGGTAGCTGCTCCACGGAGGAGGGCAACTCCCGCACCCAGCAACAATGAAAATGCCACAGGACCTCGTGTTGCAGGCGATTAAACCCATCATAGCAAGCCAACTGCAGCTGATGACCCTGCGCGACGTAATCCGCCGTCGCAGCAGCCCCACTGCTGCTCCCGGACGACTCTTTCCGAGAGGAAGGGGGGGTTGGGCTCATCGTCCTGGACGTCGAGGGAGCGATCGCGCCGGCGCGTCTGCCCCGCTCCCCTTCCAGTGGAGCGCCAGAATTCGGCAGCGTGAGGCGAGAAAGCAGCCAACGATTTAACTGATCCCGCGCTCCCTCGAGGTCTTCCAGGGTCATGTGGCACAGCAGCGTCGAGGCTTCGGGGTCGGGGGTAATAGGCGGATACGCTGGTGGTAACGACGGCGAGGCGGAGGCAGCATCACCCTCCAACTCCACCTCGCCACCAGCTGGGGTTCGTCGAGCCTGTCGCTGATGAAGTCGAGGTAGCCATTCCTCCTGAGCGAGTTTCTCCAAGGTGGCGCACCATAGCCCATCATACAGCAGAGAGAAGTGCTCCAAGCCCCACACGGGAAGCAGCGGGTTATCCACTGCGGTGACCGTCGTCGTGGTCGGCGCGGTGTTGCTGTCATTCGTATTTTCAGTGGCAGCGTCTTCGCCTCCATCCCCACTTGACATTTTCTTTTCGATGCTCGTCGTCGAGGCCGTCATTAGTGGTGCCGGCCCCTGGAGGGAGGACAGAAGTAAAACGGTTAGTTGCATCGACACGAGCGCGAGTGGGTAGGGGACATAGCGTCGACTGACAGGGACGGTCACGCTTCTGTTTTCATCCTCCAGTGCGTTCGGGTGACCCGAAAGGGAAGAGGAGGAAGCCGCGGTGCCACCAGCGTTGGTCGTACTCGTCGTTTCTTCCCCGCCCGTCATGGCTGCAGTGGCGACAGCAGGGGAGCCCCAGCGCTTGTTTCGCTTCACCATTTCCGCCCACGCAAGGGGGTACAGCTCCGCAAAGTGTAGGAGCAGGTGCAACCCGAGCACCCCGGCACCTCGTAAATCCGTGACCGGGTCACTGGACTGGAAGCCGAGAGAGAGCCAAAATGGGCTCTTGGGTTGAAACGGGGGAAGGGGTGTGGTGGGCAAACTCGGCGGTGGGGCTTCCTGGTTCAAAGTGGCGGAAGGCGAGGCCGAGTTGCCGGCACTGGTCTCCGCTCCGGCCTCCAAGCTACTCGGGCTATTACTGGCGCCGGTCGAGGATGACTCTGCAGGAGCTTCGGATGGGGAAGCCACATCTTCGCCCTGCAGCGCGTGATGCCCCGCTGCCCAGAGCTGCTGTAGCAAATTGATGTGTTCCATGTCCTTCTCATCAAACGTAATGTTCGCCTCGCGTTTGACCTGACTCAAGCCGCGGTTCATCCATACTAACTGCATCAGCATGAGATACGGGAGATCACCCGAACTCGTGTCAACGGTCGTCCCACGAGACGAAATGGGAGTCAAATCCTTTCTGCAACGTCGCAGCACGCCTTCTTGAAGATAGTGCAAGAACATGGGAGAAATCGTCAAGGAATGCGTAGCCCCCACGTGATGCCACCTCCTCGCCAACCCCTGAGGCTCCTCCGTGTCTTCCCTCACCGCTGACATCAGGAACGTGATGGGAGTCTCAGCAAGGCAACACACGTAGGCCAACTCCCCCACGGATAAGAGGATCCCGCCGTGGATGGCGTTCACTAATTCTTGCAGGACATCTCGCGGGTTTCCTCGCACTGCTGCAGTGATATATTGCAAGCGCTGATGCGTGGAGGGATGAGAAAGGAGCTTCGCGTGCTTGCTGGAGGTGGTAGTAGCCTTCTTTGCAGGGTCAGACTCTACGAGCGCCAGACTGCGTTCCACGGCGTCCTGGACGACCTGCCACGGAATGTGTTCGCGAAGCCACTCCTCACGCGCCATCCAGTTCTCAATGTACAGTTCTTCGTCGTCATCCAGCTCAGGGAACCCTTGTTCTTCATGGCCCACCTCCGACCATTCCTCGTCACTGCTTAACACTCGTCCCTCCTCCCCCTCTTCCTGTGCCTCTTTTTGTAACACTTGCTTCTTCGCTTTCAAACGCATTCGGTGCCTCATCCGCTCGCTATCGCTTATCGCTCGAGCTAGAAATCGAGCGCCATGCGCCGGACGGCAGCGCAAGACCACGACGGATGGGCACGCGAGTAAGAACTTCAGATGGGCTTCCGGGGTCCCGTCGGAGCGGAAGCCCTCTGGCAATTCCGAGGACTCTCTGTGCCCACCACCACTCCGTCGACCCCGTCGGCGGTGTGGCGGCTGTTGGTGTTGTGGTTGTGGAGATGGACGCGTGGCGGCTCCCCCCAGTAGAGGCTGCTTCGTCTGTGCTGTCGTCCTCGCTGCGGAGGACTCTCGCCGTTGCCACACCACCACGGCGCCGAGGCCGAGCGCGATGATCCCACTCCCCACGACAGCAAGGAGCCGAGCATGGGACGAAGCACCAAACGACGGTGTGGTACTGCCAGACATGAAGGAGTAATACTCTAATAAAAAGGGAAAGATTCCTGTATTGCAGAGAAAGCGACAAAAGAAGAACAATATATATATATATATATATATATATACTCTGCTTTCTATTGGTAAGCTGCTAATAAAACCACTCCACAGCAAATATATATATACCAATTTGTGCTCTGACTAAACATACAAAGTGTAAGAGAAAAAGAGAAAAGAAAGGAGAAGAACTTACAATTTTTTGGATGGATGTACATGAAGATCAACTCAATGATTTGATACATCCCAATCGTTATTATTGTTTCTTACTCCGAAGTGGCTTCACCCTCGCATTTCCTTAATACAGATTCATTAATGAATATTTTTCGCGCTCTTACAAAAAAAAGAATAATCTTGACGTATTCACGTCCTGCAGAAGGTAGACAAATACACAAGTTACGATAAAAAAAGGGGCGGCAAAAAAAGCTAATGATTATTAGCCCGCACGTCCTCGTTAGAACATCAATTAAACATACATGCACACGCATCATCGTACTTTGATAAAATGTAAAGCCTGAATGGATACAGTGGATGATACATAAGTAGTTATACATAACAGCAGATATGAATTATAGAAAGTAAAAAGCTAACACATAAAAATCAGTGAAAGAAAAATTCGAGATGCCACGTCGGTGTCTCGTTCATCCATGTCGTTTCAATGTGCGTGTAGGTCAGTTGACTGAAACGAAGCCGTGGAGTTACATTCATGGCCACTGAAGCAGCATCCATCTGCATACTCTGCGATGATCTAGTGTACTCTGGAGGTGGTGGTGCGGTGTAGTACACTTGAGTGTCCACCGTGCTCCACAGGCTTGGTGCCTCCATCCTGTTGTTCTCTTTCGGTGTTTCGACGGGTGCCGCACCTCCAGGCGCAGTAGCAATCTCCTCCGCAACACCATCTGAATTCAGAAGAGACGACAAACCGCCTGGTGCAGGTGTGCCGTTACCCGCTCTCGAACACGGCACCTTGAGAGGCCGTTGCCATCGTTGTACCTTTCGAAAGAGTGGCATCTGGCGCAGCACCGTTTCCTCATCGAAATGGCGCAGAAGTAAAACGAGGGAAGCACTTCGCCAATACAACGACGAGCCAGATCCACATGGCGCAGCGCCGCTCTCCACTGCGCTTTCACGGCTTCCAAAGAGCATCTCTTCAAGACGTTGGCACAGACGACGAACAAAATTTTCATCGAAGCCGACTCCGCAGCACAGCAGCGCCAAGTGCGGTGCAGGACTCGCACCATCTTTGTGGTGTGATGGTGGATGACGACAGTCATCAAGCGAAGCGCTCGGAGTCAGTAGGGTGGCATTGCACAGCAGGTCCGGCAGCAAAGCGTTGAGTTCTGTGAGCACGACTCTGGCTGGGATGTCGACCTTCTCGGAGCAGGAGTGCGACGAGGAAAGAAGGGAACCATCCTGCAACAAGTCCCCAATGGTTAACGGCGATGGTACAGAGGAAGGTGAAGGAGCACCCGATAAAGACGATGCCTCCTCCTCCTCCTTCCTTGTCGTTGACATGGCCACCAGACGAAGCGAGCCGCGGCTTCTCCGCCTAGAAGTGATGAAAGAATCCGCTTCCCGTAACTCTACACACTCCAGAGGCCGTATCAGCTGAGGATCACACTGTGCTAATAAGAGAGGGGCAGCGGGAGGCTTCACTGCCTCACGCGAGGAGGACAAGGACGAGGAAGAGGGGATGGAGCGTGTCACTAAGGCGGCGTTGTGGGCTCGAATTGCCTCCCGAGCCACCGCCATACGAGACGGAATAATTTCAACACCCATCGTGACGACGGAGCACGTCAAGGCGTTCGCATTCGACTCCACCGTTGTTTCCGCAAACGTCGTCCCCGTAGACCTCCGGAGAAGACGTTTTGGATGGTTCTGAGAAGGCTCCCAGACGTCGAGTGGGCTCAGAAACGCCCATTCATAGAGAACTTTACCGGTACCAGAGCCCACATCCACGTTGAGGAGAGCGGGGAAGGAGCGTGAAACACATGCGGGCACCGTGTCACCTTCCTCCATTAACGTGGCGTCATGCTCCATCGTGCTTCCGCGATAGAACTGCTTTAAGGTTTGGCAGTGCAAGCGATACATTTGCCGAACCCCTTTGGAGGTGAGCTCTCCGTACAGTCCCATCCCACCCCCTTTTTTTGTCTCCCGCGCTTCTGTGGCAGAGTCCTCGGAGGAGCGTCTAGCATCCCCGTCTTTGTCTTGACCTTCAGGATCCTTTGGACTTGCAGTCCCAACATCTTGTGAAGACAGGTCTTTGTCCACCGGAAGAAACCACTCTTCTTGTCGCGTTATTTCGTGTTTTAGCACCGCTTCATCCTCCTTCGTCAACACGAACCCATCCTCCGTGATGGTGGAGCCTGGACCGTAAACCAACTCCTTTGCCCATTCCACTTCATCCAAGCATGCCTCTCGTGGTTTTCGTCGAGGTCCACCACTTCGTGGCTTGGTCAAGAGGAAGGCTTGAAACATATTATTCGATAAACTATGAGCATCTTGATTCTTGTTCTTCAGCTTTTCCGTCGGCTGTGGATCGGCGTGAGCAGCACCACTACGTGAGCCGGATTTACCGCTGACTTCGTCCAGTTTTCCGGTCATTTTTTGCTCCTCAAGATAGCTGGTCTGATCGCTGGGCTCTGCACGCTGTGAAACTGTGGCGAGTACGGTAGCGGCGGCCAGCTGCTGCACGGCTGTACCATAGATTTCATACTTGAGCTCGGAGAAGACTTCACTTAATCCCAATGCATAGCTGAACCACTGTTCCATGCGGATCGATTACCGATGAGTCCGTGGTTTGCTTCTCAAGAGAAGCTGTTACTTTGTCGTTTTTGTTGCTTTTATCAAAGAATATTTATTGTATAAAAATAAAAAAAAAAACAAATAGATTCAAATACGAAGATGTATTGGATTGGGTGATTATTTTTTTAGCAGTTTGAGATGCAGCCAGCATCGTTTTATAGCGCATGTTCTTCTCATAAGAGTATTGATGATTAATTGTTCAGCTTTTGGCTAACTCAATAAAATAGCAGAAGCGAAGGAAAGCGTTCTCGTTATTCAACGGATGGTACGCGAATCCACCAACCTTTAAATAATAATGGTTAATGGTTCATTGGGCCAAAGGCCCCACTCTTTTAGGGATGTAATATTTTCTTTTTCTTTTATAATAATAATAATACTAAAACAAGCAGCGCGAAAAGACAAAAAATATATATTGTAGATACAAAATGTTGTGGGTCTTCTGAAGAAATCCGTTGGCTCTCGGTGTGCAGGGGGAAAGTTTGTTAGCCGTCACACCAGCACACACCTCCTTCCTTATTGACGCCCACGTCGTTGTCTCGGCGGTGGTCCCGCCATCGGCTCATACTGGTAACCCGCAGCGACGCCTCTCGCCATTTCGCCTCCACCACCTCTACGCAATGGTGTCGCTCTCGTGTGGCGGTGTCCACCCCCTTGTCTTGCTCGGCGCAGTCGCCGCTGCTCTTGCTGCAGTTGTAAGCCTTCTCGAAGTCCACAATGTGCTTGAAATGCGTGATAACGCGCAGATCCCCAACTTCCTCGCATATCTTCTCGACCATCATCCGCAGCGAGAGGTGTAAAGCGACAATCCGCTCCTTCATACCGATGTGCGGGCCACGGGCCAAAGGGTGGCACGTGAGACCGCTGGTAGAACTCGGAAGGTCTTGAGGGCATGGTGGCGGGGCTCCACGCGCTATCGCCCCCACCAGTTGTAACACCAACACACCCTCCGTGCTCCTCGGCCGGCTCGTCTTCTGGTTCCATAGTGAATGAATGCCAACCCGAGGGCTCCAAGCCAAACCCCCTCCGTCCTCGCTGGGCCTCGAGTGCCTCACACCGCACCTCCGCAGTCCCCCCGTCGCCCCTCTCCCCTCTATTCGTTTCATACGCATAATAACTAGAAGCAAAAGGTTGTGATGAATGGTTTCCTTCCTCAGTCCAACACGGAGGCTGTGTCGGCCCACCAGGAGCAGCGTCGTACGGCATTAAGGCAGAAGGAACAAACAGAGGTTCCGCTTCATAAGGGAAGGGGGATCGCCTGTCACACCGCCACCTCGGATTGGCTGGTTCCGCCCACTCCCCTGCTTCTCTCCACCTCGTCCTCCCGTCTCGCGCCGCTTCGACGCCGTGCCACACGTTGGGGTGACGGCGTGCGTAGTGCATCCGCGGTGGCGGTGAGAAAGGCGCTGCAGCACCGTTGTCGTATCCGCCGAACGCAAAGCCGTCCATCACCGTATAACCCCCTTTTATCCTAGACGGCGCGGTGGGATAGCCCGCGTGGAAGGCGAGTGAAGAAGAGGGAGGCGGACCAAACGGGGTGAAACCGCAGCGCGACGGAGCTTCTGGACTCGGTGACTCCGCTCGCCCTGCTGCTGGATAAAAGAATGAGAGGGACGGCGAAGGCCAAAATACGCCTTTCCGCTCCTCGGACTTCACCTCCTCAATGGGCTCGACGTCATTGTGCCGAAAAAACACAGCGCCGGAGGTTGTCGGATAAGCGCAGGAGGAATCTCGCCCTTCTTCGTCCGCTGCACGAGCTGCGCACCGAATTGAAGATAAGGTGGTGGTGACGGCTGGTTCAACTCTGTCCGATGTGCTGCAATGCACGGGAGGTAGGACAGCAGCAAGGGTGAGGGGTTCTGGCGAAGTCCTCTCAGACGGATCCTTTCGTCTTTCGGGTCGTGCACTCTCATCCGGCACCGACTGATCGTCGTGGCCCGCAGCAGCAGGCACCGCACTAGCATTCCAGTTTGTGGGGGCAGGAGGGGGGGTGCAAGAAGGAGAACGTGACATTGAAGTATCGCCGTTGCTGCTGTTCTCCATTGTCGCGGTGATTGTTGTCGCCGCATTCACCGCTTCCGGTTCCGGTTCGTCGTGAATCTCTTCAATCACATGATGAAGTGGCCGAGGTAGAGCAGCAGGACCCAGCGACGGCACAACCGGTGCGGAGGTCGAAGGGGATGGCGCCACGAACAACATGGTGTAAGGAACACATACACATGAGGAAGGGGGTGGAGACGGGGCCACCGAATGCAATGAAGGCATTGCTGAAGGGGCATTGGAACACGTCGCGAGAAACACAGGCGATGGCGTCCCCTTCCACCCTTCAGCCGTGGAGTGAAGGAGAGGTGCTTGTACATAGCTTCTCAATCCAGCTGTAGACGACGAAAAATCATGGGGCATAGGTGAAAATGGGGCGGCATACACGTTGGAAGTAGAGTACGAAGCCATGTTTGGGTACTCATTAGGTGAGGCAGCTGTCGTCCTGCCTCGCTGATCCTGACACTCTTGCTGTGGTTGTACGTATGCGTAGAGCGGCTCTCGCGTCAGTGCTGGTGTGTAGTACCCTGAGCCTCGTGCATAGTCTCTTTCTCCTGAAGAAGGTAGCGGCGCCTGCCCATGGGTGTGATCATCAAAGCAAAGGTCATATTCCTTTCCTCGGTGGATGCGTAGAGCGGACGAAGGAGGAAACCACGGCGGTAATGCGGAATTGGGTGGTGGTCTCGGAAAATACTCATTCGAGACACCACCGGCACGCAGCGTACTGTTTTTCCGTGCGTTATACGGTGTAGGAGCGAAGGATAAACTTGCCATCATCTCTTGTGTAGCATACGAGGAGGCCACCATAGCTGCATCACCGTTGGAGTTCTCTCCGCACTTCCATGCCACCTGTTTATCTGCTGGGTGATTTCCTCTGTTTGCTTCGGAGAAGGAAGTTGCCGACCGCGTGGGAGGAGCTCTCATCGCAAACGCTCCTCTCGTCTCAGGTGGACTATCCCGTGGCATGGGCCGGCCACTGCCGCTGTCGTTGTGGTTGTGATAGTTCTGACGAGGCACTTCATTTTGATAGGGGCTTCTCGTTCGTTTCCGCGAGCCCGAAGTGGTATCTGAGCTCCACTTTTGCGTTTCTCTTCCACTTGGAAGCGAGCCGTCTCCCCACGCTTTCTGTCCCTCTTCCTTCCTGCAGTAGCGATTCCTTACAGCGGCGTCATCCCGAAGAGGTGCCTCCCAACCCCTATTCCCAGAAGAAAAAACAGCTGGCTTCTTCTGCGCACCACTCCACACCTCTCCTTCGCCCTGCCCTTCTTCTACAGGCGGAGGAGACGAGAACGCGTGAATCGCTGCGCGGTGAGGAGAGAGCGTCATCTGCGGTTTATTTTCTGGCCGTGATTTTTCACCTACTGATGGTTCGTGCGTTGTTTCCTGTGGTTGAATCGCACGATGCAGTACAACATAGTCCACCATGGACTCCAGCCCCACAGCCTCCCCATCCTTCTCCTTCTCCGCTACGGTGGAGGAAGGTGTGGTCGTTGAAGATACGGGAAGGGTTGAAGCATGAGGACGCCCCGTCTCTTGAACTTTCCATTCGTGTCGCTGTAACGACGTCGTGCGCTGCGCTGCTGCGCTGGACAGAGGAAGGGGATCTACGAGATTAACCCCGCCAGAAACTGGCTCTTTCTCGTGTTTGTGGGGATTCGCCAGGGTGTCCATCAGAGGGGAGGCTGCAGTCTCCTCAGTGCAGTTAGTCACATTCAACTCCTGTTTCTGCTGAGGGGAAACGTGAAGGCCTTCGCAGCTCCCACCTCGCTGGAGTTCAGCCATTTCCATGTTATACGTCCGCCGCACTGACTTAGATCGCTGCCCCTCTGTCGTGACGGTATCTGGTGGTGAGGGAGGGGTCGGTTCCAGTCCTCCATTGGTAGTCTCCGCCCAGCCAATGGCGGGTTTCATCGTCGTATCAGACCTCGGAGGCGGGTTGGTCAGTAGTCCTGCTGCTGTTAACGCACTCTGACATGGCATCTCCTCAGCAGAAGGATCTGGTATCGTTGCCGAGGCTGTGCGATCCACGTGGACAGGAGCATCTGCAGCCGCCGCCGCTGCTTCCGCTCTCGTGAGGCGTAGCAAATGGTGGGCCGCCACCGCGGTGCTGCACGTGAATCGAACCGGATGCGGCATTCGCCGAAATGGAGCCTGCTCGACGGGCATCTCAGCCGATGGCAGCTCCATCCTTGTCCGCGCCGCCGTATCTCCATCCCTCTTACTACAGGAGGAGGGGGTTGCAGCGTAAAGACGTTCACCATCGGATAGCGACGAGGAGCCGAAAGGAAGCGAAGCAGCGGCACCATCATTCGTATTAGTAGTAGTAGTAGTAGCATTTTCATTATTATGAGGAGGAGGAAGAGGGGGGGGTAGAGGAGAGCACAGAGAGGGGGGTGGGGGGGCGACAATGTTTGGCGCACCGGTAAAAGCGTGAAGATCCGCGCGCGCCTTGAGCCCACCCGTCCATCGTAGCATCTTTCTTGGCACGATGAAGGGTAAGTCAAAACCAGAGACTGAAAGAAAGCAAAAGCAGGGGTTCAGTAACTTAATAATAATAATAATAATAATGGTTGCAATTAACAGGAGAGTAGCAGTGGTAGTAGTGGCACATGAAGATTATGACACAGGGAGAAAACAAGACTGACCGAACTGCTGTCTTGAAATGCTCTTTTCGTTGGTTTCAAAGGAGATTAAAAAAAAAGAAAGGAAAAAGACATAGAGAGATCATCTGAGTATCCGTCCTCGGAGTCGTATAATCCCATCTTTAGACCACTGGCGCAACGCCAACAGTCCCACTAATGATTCATTGTCTTGTTGGAGTGGTGATTTGTGGTTTAATTCCTGTTCCAAAGCGAATGGAGAGAGTGGGGGTCAATAGCAATTAATTCATGTGAGAAAGAATGATAATAATAATAAACGCGAAATATTTTTTTATTTATTTTAACCAAGAAGCTTCTCGATCAAATTTTGTTGTTGTTTGTTTATTTCTCAGAAACTTTGTGATGTTGTCAGCAGTGTAGTATTTTATTTTTTATTTATTTACCGTAGAAAGACATAGACGCCTGTGCGCAGTTTGTACGTTCATTGAGAAACAAAAAAACGTTAGAATATTTTGTAAATGTAGAAATAGCCGTGCATGAAGATAGATCTGGATGAGACATGTCGCATGTTCGCTCTCTCTCCTGTGGCAGCACACGGCAAGTTTAATACACCCGTATACATATATAACTATATATGAGCAAACCCATCTACTAAAAAATAATAATCACCATAATCTTAAGAGAGAAAGAGGTTGAGAGAGAAAAGGAGTGAATCCGTTCCTCTGTGTGTATTCATCTATACTAGAAAATACAAAATAATAATAATAATACAATACGGATGTGTCATAGTAGAATCCATAGGCTTTTTTTTCTCGGTAGTCTGTTAGATTCCTATTTATAGGTACATCTGTTTCACTTCTGTTTTTTTTTTTTATTTCCTTACTTCTCGCTTTTCATTTCTCATTTCGTTGCGGTTTCGATGCCTCCATAAACAAGAAAAATCTTTTAAGCTTATCTTATACGGTTTACTGTAGTTCACTGAAAGATGCACCACACCACAGAACACCACTAACAACAGCAACAACGGCAAAAAAAAAGTCCTCAACAAAACCCTTCCTTTTTCTTTCCGCACCTCGAGTTGTTGTCATCTTCATTTCAGAGATTCTTCGCGTCAAGGTTTGCAGTACTCTTCCGCGAAGTCCTTCAAGGAATTGTCATATTGTGCCCACTGATAGAAATCCAGCAGCCCTGCAATCACCCTGACGTCCTTCTGAGGCAGGAGCTCTGGGGCAGTCCCGCCCGCCACCATCACAGGCTCCAACAGGGGTTCCAGAGACGAATGCGCCGAAGAGGAGCCCGTGGCGGCGGCCGCCGGCGAATCCTTTGCCGCCTTCTCTTCCACCCCCGCCGTGGGGGCGGTCGACGTCGATTTGTGATGAAGGGAAAGAGAATGGTCCACCGCACGACTGGCTGGGGCAGAGTGTTGCACCCACCATTGATGCAGTTCCAGCTGTAAGTCTTGTCGGAGTTGTCGGCGCTCCTCACACCGATACGCTGCCGCTGTGACGGAGGCCTGTGCTGCATTGTCGAGACGTGCTTTCTCTCGCAGCGAGCGGTAACGCGATGCCGCCTGTAGCATCTCTTCCAACCCACGGGAGATGTAACCCGCCCATGGAGAGCTAGCGGGCACGCGAGACTCCGAGATGAAGGACTTCTTCGCTTCCGTTCCTTGCCCCCCTACCTCCACCCTCGTCTCCAGGGAGTGTAGTGGTGCGGGCTGGGAGTCCTTCAACTTCACCTCCAACAACAACGCCATTTCCTCGTCGCCGTTCACGGGCACGCGGAGCTCTCTCTGCACGATTTCGCGTCCTGCGGTGGAGGTGGCGGCACTTCGGCGGAGAAACGCCTTGGGAGGGGAGTTCGCTTCCCCTGAAGCTTCGTGCGCCTCCAGCGCTCGCAGGCGTTTCAGCGTGGCCTCCTGCTGGGGGAGCAGCCGTCGGCGCTGCGCACGACGGAGCTGATGCCTCTTCCACCGCACCTCACGACGTTCCGACCTGGCACATTCCTCATACGCCGTCCACGTCATGAGCTGCAGTGCCGCAGCGGTTAAGAAGAGGGGCGCGCGGAAGTAGAAGCCTGGATAGCCGAGCGGGTGTCGACCGGCGGTAGCCGAGAGGGGAGTAGAGGCAGATCCACCCTCGTGGATGAAGCGCCCCTGTGGCACACTGGTGCCGGTGGGATAGCTCCCATTCGCCACCGCACTCGAGATCGAAGAAGGGGAGAGTGGCGGAACTGCGGTAGAGGGGGATCCTGTGGAATGGTAGAAACCAGAGACCTCACCGCCCATGCTGTTGTGGTGGTGCACCATCGTTCCAGGCGGAGGTGGAGGGGTGTTGGAGGTGGCGCTCGTGTGCCCCATCACGGGTACGCCGGGCAGGATACCCGTGTGGACTGCGGCGCTACCCCCGGCCGCACTTAGCGTCTGTGGCGTGGAGGCAGTCGACGCCGGAGGAAGAGAGGCTTTTTCGTTCACCGCCGAGTTGATCGGCGTGGAAAGTGGAGCAAACCAAACCTCTGGACGGCATCGATTCGGAATCAGCCCCACGAGTGGGAGGCGCACGCGACGAGGACAGGTATGAGCGGTGGGAGGGTGGGGGATGAGTCCATCGTGTGGCTCGGCGGAAAAGCCCGGCGACGATGAGGCCGGGTTCTCATTCCACTCCGTTCTTCCGGGCTCCTCTGCTTCAGGAACGGGAAACGAAGACAGCGCTCCAGGCGACACCACACCTCCCCCGGTGTACCTCGCCGCCTCCATCATGAACACGAGCTCCTTCTCCGGAACGTCTTCGGCACGCTGCTGTGGAGGCGAATTCGTTCCACATTTTGGCGCAGTGCCGCCCCAGTCCTCGACGGTCCCGGTGGGGGTACGCTGCACCGTCCTCGTGTGTGGCGGCATGCACCTCTCATGGATCGTCGTAGCGGTGAACCCCGCCGCCATTCCCTCGCCTCGTAGCGAACCGCCACTCGGGGTGTCGCTCCCTTTGCCCCGGTGCTGCTGCACGGGACCGCCTCCCGACAGGACCTCCTCCTCCAGTGTCCCCCACAAGGGTCGCGTCTCTGCGCTCGCCATCGCTGCGACGTTCAAGGAAGGCGAGGGGGGAAGGGTCATGCGCTCGGTGGGCCCCACGGAGGAGGCGGAATACGCCTGTGGCGCCACCCCCGTCCCATCAAGCCTTGGGGAGAGGGAAAACGCGTGTGGGTGGTGGTACGGGTGAGGCACTAGTCCACCGCCGTCACTGTAGTCATAGGAATCACTCTGTGGGGGTAAGAGGTCCCCTCCGGTGGCGGCAGGCCGTTGATGGGGGCGGAGCAGCCCTGCTGGATACGACTGGCGCCCCATCAGACTCCCCACAGCGCTTCTGGCGGTGATGGTGGCTGGAGGTGGAATCCCATAGTAGGATGGGGTGGTCGTTGGATTGTGTCCGTCGTGGTGATGGGCTTCATGGTGGTGGCAACACACTGTGGGGAAAGACGAGGCGGAGGTGCTGCTGCATTCGTGGGCGGCGGCCCCTCCCGTCTCACTGGGGAAGGACAAGAACGAAGGGCCCACCGTACGGCTGTTTCGATGGGCAAAGTCCTCTCCTAAAGTGTCGTCCGCTGTCGTGATGGTGTTTGAAATAGCCGCACAGCCACACCAGTCCCCACACCCACAGGGGCACACACACGGAGTAGGGCATCCCTGGTTGTAGTCCCGCTTGTAGGACCACAAGTCGAAGCCGATCGCAGCGTGGTCCGCACGGAACACAGGGCTAGAGCAGGAAGAATTGCGTTGTGCACTTAAACTTCGATCAAAAAACAGCTGAAACAAGTGATAAGGGGGGCGCAACAAATAATACGCCAGAAAGCTTCCACTGCTGTCCTTAGCGGTATGAGCGCCGCAGAACACCGGCTGCCACAAAACGCTAACCCAGGACTGATGGTCCACCTCGGTGGTGGAGCTAGAGAGGAGTAACGAGTAGCGCGGGTCTGCTTCAATAAGGGCCTCGATCTGCACTGTAATCATGTTGCGGTTGTCAGGCCGTTCCGAAGCGGTCCAGCGGAGGAGGCCGACCTCCTCCTCCTCCTCCTCACCCATCTCGTCTTCGAGAAAGGGGGCATCGTCTTCGTCCTCTTCGTCCTCTTCCCACCACCCTTCTTCACCCTCACTGTGCAAAACGTACCCGTCCTCACGCTCATTTGCCGTTTCTTTGGCTGTCGAGGGTTTTCCCTTCTTCCTCTTCTTTTTTTCGAATGCCTCTTGATCCCGTAGCGACTTCAGGTAGGCGTAGCCGGGGGAGCCCTTGAGAAACCGAATGCGGAAGCCGCTGAGCAGTGGGCTGTAGACGAGACAGTCCTCCCCTTGGCCATTGAGCAAGGTGGTTCGTGGCAGCGGCACAGTGCAACCAAACGGAAAGCTCAGCCACTGCCAAACCGAATGAAGGGAAACGACAGGCTCGTGGAAGCATTGGCCTGTAAACCCCTTGAAGTAAGAGTGTGCAGTGGTGGTGTCGGGTGGCGAAGGCATCTGAGTGAACTGCTGTTGCATTTCCGGCAGGATACCATCACATGAAAGTGGATGAGAGGGGGGTACGGCATCGTCTCTTTCCGAGGAGGTCAATAACGTCAGATCGTTTCGCTTCTCTCCTTGACACGGCCCACAACGAGAAGAGGCACTGGTCACCGTGGTGGTAAACGAGAGCGGGATCGGAGGCGGTACCACAGGATCGTCCACGCATTTCGTATACGATCGGTGATGTTGAATACCGCGTTGGAGAAGTCGATGCATCTCCTGGGAAGCCACTGCAGCGGGAGGGGGGAAGAGCGGCGGTATCGGACTAGGGTGGCGCGGGTCCCCTTGCACAAACTGTGTGCTCCCGTGTTGGTGGCGACGGTCCGGGTCGGCGTCCATCGCCGGCATCAGTTCCTGTGGGGAGTCTCGACGTTCAGTTTTTCTTTGCCTGCCTCTGGCACTACCTGCCGCCTCCTCCACCCTTCCTGGGCATCGCTCTGCTGCTTCCTTGACATCTGCAGCAGCAGATCGTGTCGTCGCAGACACCAAGGGAGAAGAGGCGAAAACAGGTGGTTGCTTCTTCTTTTGCGGCTCCGTTGGGCCACGCACCGCTCCTCGAAAGAGCTCCAACGCATAATCGTCGTCCGCTTCCTGGCTAAGTGCATCGTCCACGACGGGAAACAACCCCACATCGTTCGATGGTACGGAGGACACCATCTCCTGAGGATCTGGAGTCTGAGGTGCCTCGCCGCTTGGCTCACCGGCGGCGGCATTGAAGCCCTCCTCTGCCACGGGCATCACTGGAATTTGCAACTCCCAACACGCCGCTGGAATTTCAGGGGTGATAGCGTGGATGAAGGACACCACGTTGCCGTAGTGCTCCGTACTCCACGGTTGCTCCACATCACGCTCTTCCACCAGATACAATTCTTCGTTGCCAAACCTCATATGATGGTGGTGGTTGTGAAGGTGGAGGTTCGTATTCGAGGAAACGGCACTTCCGGTGCCGTGTGGACCTCCGCTGAGGAGAGTGGTCCCGCTTCCTCTTCGCATCAACGGTGGACCCGCACTCCCCTGACTGCTGCTGGTCTCCATCCCCGGTCGAAATGCGTTGCTGCCATCTCGACCCGAGCTGCTGTTATTCACACCGTTATTGCTGTTGTTGTTTGGAAACCCCATCGCAGACACAGACCCAGAGCCTTGCCGAAGTACATACAGGAAGGGGACGACCGGTGACGTTCCATTGGCGGTTGCAGCAATGGAATTGTTGTGACTCATACTAGTGTTGGCCAGTGGAGGGTGCAAGGAGGAGTGTAGTGGCGGACCAGAGAGCGCACTACCGCCCATCATGTTATTGCTGACCATAGGAGTGGGAAGATAGGGATGCGGTTGCATGTTCTGGCCGATGGTCTGCAGGTAATCCCCTCCATTCAAATGGCTTTCAGTGGGGTTGAGGAGGGGAAGAGTACCATTGGGGTTCATGTGCGACAGACCATCCAGACTGAGGAGCCCTCCGTTGTCTCCGCTCCCGGTGCTCCCTCCCCCTGGTGGCATTGGCCCTAGTGGAGACCCGACAGCAGGGGCGTTAGCTCCAGCCCCCCCGCTCGCCGTAAGGGTGTGCGGATGGTGGGGGCTCACGCCTGAGAGGGCACTCCCACCGTGTGGAAGAGGGACGTACGACGATGTCAGAACAGTAGCTGCTGGGTCATTATGAGGATGAGCATGGTGATGATTCAGCACACTGGATGGGACCGACGTACGCTCGTCAGAGCGAGAGGGCCCCGTATTCCCACCTCCTCCCTGCGTGGTGGATGTCGATAAGGACGGCGGAAGGGATACGCCACTGTTCCCAGAGCCGGAGAGGTGGTGCAGTGCATTCGCACTGATGGTGTTGCTCATGGGAATCACGAACGGGGTGGTGGAAGTTGGCGGCGGCGAGAGGGGATCAGGCGATTGATACAAGACAGACGGGGTGTTGATGAGGGATGCCGCAGGACCTGTAGTGGCTGCGCTTCCAGGTGCAGCTAACGTATTGTTGTTGATGTAGAGGCTCGTATTATTTGGAGCGGTGGTAGTGGCGGCAAGGGACACTCCGGTGGATGACCCACTCCCAGTGCTTGCCACACTATGATTATTGGCATTATTATTGTTGCTGTGGTAGTTGTTGCTCGGGTGAAGATACCTCGGGGTACTCGTACTACTGCTACTGTACGGCTGACTCACTTCTAGCAACGGACCCGTTGTAGAAGGATTACCAAGGAACACACCAGCCCCAGACATAGCGACGGACGGCGAAATGTTCGATCCATACCGATACCCAGCGCTGCCTTGAGGTGGTTCCACCACACTCCCCCCTGTCTCTGCGGGAGGAATCGTCGTGTGACTATTCAGCTGATGCGCACCGCTGTGGAACGTCGTGGACGATAGTGAAGACGAAGGCGGCTGCAGCGGGGCATACGGGTGGTGTTGTTGAGGTGGGGTGCCAGAAGTGAGCGGTATCGCCACACTGTTGCTATTACTACTGTTCTGCTGTGGTGCAGTCGACCCCGGCAGAGAAGTTGTGCTGGGAGGTGGTTGAGTGCTGCCTTTGTGGTGTTTCATCTTCGAAAGGGCTGCACCACCACTCCCGCCTTTGTGGGTAGTGCCGCCACTGCTCGGTTTGCTATGGCCCACTTGCGGCAGAGGATCTTGATGCGTAGGGTGAAACGAGCTATCAGGCGGTGTTGCTTCTGAAGCGAAAGTTCGAATGTTATTCAAAGGGCTGCTGAGATCGTGTGGCGCAGGACTGCTCCTACAGCCTCCACGATAACTCAACGTCGTACTACCGCTGTCTGCTGCAGGGACTCCGTTGGAGTGCAGGTGAGGGGGGGGTGAGACAGTGGAGAGACTCAAGACTCCTGGACTGCTCTGAGGGCTTTGGCTGTGTCCGTACATCGAGCCGGGTGAACTCGGAGTAGCGCTGATTAGGCTTCCATTCGCTCCATTGTTGGACGCGACGGTATAAATCTGAGGGAGAAGCGGCGAAGATGTGGAAGCAGCCGCCTCATTGGCAGCGTGAGGAGCACCAGAGGGAGCCCCCGTCCTGCTCGAGGCGGAGCTTCCCAGGCCTGCGAAGGTCCCGTTGGAGGAGAGGCGCACATGATGGTGATGCATGGGCACAAACGAGTGAGACGATCGCGTTGAGCCTGGACGAGTCGGCGCGTTCCCCGTTAAACCCGTGACGGTCCCGACGGATGCCGAGCTCGACGCGGAGACAGATGCAGGCACCGCTGCCGCACCAGCGACAGACGACGAAATCGTTGAGACTGCGTTGGGGTGCAATGTCGTGCTCTCCTGTTGGAGCTGCAACGTACTGGTGGCGCTGCTGTTGTTGCTGTGGTGGTGGTGGTGATATGCGTGCTGATGGGAATGGTGATGTGGACCTGAGGTTGGTAAGGGTACATCGGCAGAAGGACTGCTACTACTCCCGTGCTCCTGGTGTGGGTGACTGCTGCGCTGCGAAGACGCGTGAGGGTGTAAAGCACTACTGCTATTACCGTCGTGCGAAGGGAATGCAGTGTTGGATGATCCAATAACCTCTGAAGAACCCGCACCTATCATCATGGAGAAAGATTCACTACTGCTGCTGACAGAGGGCATTGGTAGCAGCGGAGGTGGTTGTAGCGGTCCATGCGCGGAAGGCAGTCCACCTTTACCATCTAAACGACTCGTGGGAAGCAGTCCTTTTAAAGATGGGGTGGAAGGGCCGCTGTTGAAGGTACTACCTACATACGAAGATGTCGACGAGGCCATCCCTGACGTTTCCTTCTGATTCGTTTCGGTGTTGCGGTGGCTACTCTGATTGTTCTTCTGGCTTCTATTGCTATTTTTCTGGCTTGACGCATACGGTGGTGGGTTTAATGCACTAACAGGGTCTTGTTTAGGAGACGAAGGGAGTCCGGCTCTAAGTGCATCCGAGGCCAATGAAGACTTGGAAACATTTTTAGAGGTGCTCAACGCCTTGGTTGACGGGCTGCCCGTTCGACGAGATCCTCCGACGGCAGCACCACCACCGCCGTTGTGCAGCTTCGACGCCGCAGCATCTGGTGCCGGCGTTCGGGTCGGCGTGTGGCGTTGCTGTGGCGCCAACACCACTTCGGAGGGCGTAGCGTAGTCAAGGGAACAATGTGTGGCAATAGTGGGCGGAGTGCTCGTTCCCTGCGGGGCTGCAATGGAGGGCGGTAGTGGGGCGTTCGCTGGCAACGCGAAACTCCCAGCAGCCAATGAAAGCGGTGAAATCACCACATTCGAAAGTTGATGACAGCTGCTGCTACTGGCTAGGGTGGTGGTGGTGGCGGTCGAGGACGGTGTGCTTCGATCCCCTGCATTTTTCCCTTTCTTCTTCTTGTTTGTGCGACAGTTCTTGCTTTTGGGGTGATTATTCGATTCGCTGGTGGTCATGGGGAGTTGGCTCATGTCAGTGGGACTGAGGACCCTGTGAGGGCTCTTGCCTCCCTCGTCGCCGTCATTGCAGTGCGCGACCGTGATCCTATCCTTCTCGTGACTGGAATGAAAGTCCTTCGTCAAAGACGAGTCTACACTGGGGCTCGCCGGGTGGAGCCGGGTCTCCGACGGGATGGACACCTCTGGCACCGCAGTGAGGCTGTTGGACTCCATTGTGTGGGACGCGCCAGGCTCCTCCTCTTGTGGGGTAGGGGACGTCACCTCCGGCGAGTTCGTCGTGTCATCACCCATCGCAGCCTCCGCCGCAGCTGCAGCCGCAGCCGCCGCAGCCGCCGCCTCCTTCTTCCGCTGTCGTTTGCTGCGTCGGGGATGTGTTTGGGTCGTGCGCTTCAGAGCGGGGGAACGTTGCTGTGGCTTCGCTGCGGGGGGCTCCTCTTCCTTCTCCTCGTGTGTGTGGTGAGGCGGCAAGTCTTCATCCATCGCCTCGGTCTCCTCTTGTCCGGAGGGAGACAGTGGTGCGAGATTTGAAACACTCTCCAGGCCACTGGTGGTGTTCAAGCACGGAGGGGGGGAGACGGTTTTGGTATTCTGGAGAGGCGGGTGGTTGATTTTCGCCGAGGGCCAACGGGGGAGAACGGTCCCTGGCTTACAGACGACGTTGATGGTCGGTGGATTCGCACTCGCCTTCTGTGCGCCAGAGAGCGCGAGTAACACACCGGGCATATACGTAAAACTCTTTCCTCTAGAGCTGCTTTTGGTGCGTGTCGGATCATTTTCTTCATTTGGCGTGGGGGTAGCGGGGGGGTGGGGATCCGCTTCACCCAAAGTCGCGGAGGCACTCGTCGTCGATGCCGCCTTATTTAATTCGGGTTCCAGCGCAGTAGTAGCACTCCCCTCCTCAACGCTACTAATATTCATCGTACTGGGAAGAGTTTTCTCGTCGCGTAATCCATTGGCTTCACTGGGGGGAAGACATTCCTGACTCGAAACGAACGCTGCAACGGAGGGGGAGGGGGATGGCGCCGTGATGTCCTGGCTCACAGCCGGAGGCAGCGCCGCTGTCACCGCTGGTGAAGTGAAGAAAGTGGAGGCGGAGGTCGTGGAAGGGTTCTCGACTTTCGTGTTTTCATGTGGGTGTTGGCTCGGCTTGTTGTGGAGACTAGAAAAGTCGTCCTCTCTGTGGACCACCTCATCCTCGTCATGTGGTTTCACACCTTCCAGCTTTGAAAGGGAGGACAAAGAACTCGAGCGTTGCTCCTCCTCCTGCTGCTGCTGTTGTTGTTGCTGTTGGCGTCGCACTAAATGATCGTGTAATTGCTGCCGTAACGGAGATCCTCCACCACATTTCAATACCGCATTCATACTAGGACTCGCACTGCTGGGATGACCCGAATGGCTAAGCAGGGGAGGGGTGAAGCCCCTCGAGGACCGAAGAAACGGTGCAGCGGCACGACTTTGGCTCGTCGTACCTCCCGAAGAGCCCACACCACTACTCGCGTGATGCGGGTTAGTGAGGCCCGCAAGGGCAAGGTCCTTGGGGGTCGAAGGGCGAATGATCATTTTTCCGCACGCCGTGAGCTCCACCTCTACATTCGCAACGGGAGGGTGAAGCGCAGGGTTGCCGACCCCACCGCTACTGCTCGCACTGCTGCTTCGGGTACTATCCACCTTGGGGGGGCTCTTGGACGACATGATGATGGTGTTCGTCGCTCCGGAGGCGGTCTGGCTTCGCACCGGAGTTGAACCGTCTCCCACGACGACGCCCACACTGGATGCCTGCAAATGCATTTGGTTGCTACTATTGCTGCGGCTCTCTAGCGGGGAAGAAATGTGATCCATCGGACGTCGTGACGTCGAAGACGCACCCGCTACCACACCGTCCTCCGATCTTGTCGCAGGCAGTGCGGGTTTCTTAGAGAGGACATCTGAGGAGGAAGCTGTCACCGCGCCGAATCCAAAGTGTTTTCCCAGCGAGCTCGTCGTTAACACTGTGTGCGCCACCGTCGTCTCGTCTTCACGGTGCGGTTGAGACGAAGCAGGCCCTGCCGCGCCACTGTCGCTGCTACTCTCTTCAGCGGAGGGGTCGAGCACGCTGGAGGAGGACGTGGCGAGAGGGGGAGGGCTGGTGAGCAGGTGGCTGCTGCTGGGCATCGTGTCACAGGAAGTCATCCGATTCAGATGAGAAGAAGGGTGGAGAAGCGGAGGGTGCGTGTTCGGATTGGGATTCTTGTTCTTGAAACTGGCCTTGGTGATGGGGGCGGGTGGAGAGGACTGCACAATGGGATGCAGCGCTCGCACTCCACCACCGATCCCAACACTGATCACACGGGTCTTTGTTGAGGCGGAAGAGGGCGTCGTGGTGGTGCCTGGAGAAGGGGACGCAGAAGATTTTGGCTGTGTTTTCGCTGTGGCAGTTTCGTCCACCCCATCCTTCACCGATTGGTGTGTTGCCCCTTCACGAACGGAGGGAGAGGAAAACTCCGTTAGTAGCGTGGAGGACGGCACTGGATGCGATGGCGATGTCATGGCTGAAACTTAAACCACAAAGAAAAATAAAATAGTTTTCCAACCACGAGACGACTGTGTGTTGGAGAAAGTGGAAGTTTTACTCGATGTCAGCTTCGTGTTGCTTTTCTTCTCAAATCGATATTTATTAGTATTTTTCAGTTTGCTCCTGCTCAGTTCTCTGTGTAGGCAACAATAAGCAGCTAATAATCGAGACGACAATTAGAGTAAAGGCAAAACAAAACAAAAAAATAAGAACAGAGAGCGGAAAGAATCCTGAAAGAAATCGAGATGAATAAAAGGTAAAGCAAAAAACTAATAAAGAATAATAATAATGCACTTACGCTTTAAAAAGTGAACGCTAGCACAAAAATATCAAATAGATACTCTGTTCCCTTTGCTACCTTCTCCTTTTCTTAGTATGTAATCCTTTACTTCCTCGTTTTCTTTATTAAAAAAAATAATAAATTACTTTTTGTATTATTATAATAATCTTTTCTTTTCTCTGTTGAATGCGATTTTTTTCTGCCTTGTCTCTCTCTTTACCTTTTTTTTTTTAGCTTTGGTTTCACCGTATCGTTGAAACAACGCAACGGACAAGAAAGAAGACAAAAAACAACAGTAAAAAAAATGTCAATCCAATTAAGAACGAGACCGTAAAAAAGAAAAAAAAAAGAGTAATAACTAAAGAAAGATAGATCAAAAATAGAAATTGAATTTAATAACCACAATAATATGCCGAAGGAGAAGCAACTCCTCCTTTAAAAGAAACAGGGGGGGGGGGGGAAAGCAGCAGATGTTTCAATCCTTTTTTTTTATATTTTCTTGTGATAATCGAAGTCCGTTGTTAATTCTTATATGTAGACCGCAACAGAATTCGACTTGAAAAGAAGAAACACTTCAGCGAATAATATGTTTGATATCGGTCGAAGCCCGTCTTACCTTGACTTTGTTCAATATTNTTTAAAAGAAACAGGGGGGGGGGGAAAGCAGCAGATGTTTCAATCCTTTTTTTTTATATTTTCTTGTGATAATCGAAGTCCGTTGTTAATTCTTATATGTAGACCGCAACAGAATTCGACTTGAAAAGAAGAAACACTTCAGCGAATAATATGTTTGATATCGGTCGAAGCCCGTCTTACCTTGACTTTGTTCAATATTCTGATTGTCCGATATATATAACAATGCAGTAATACAGTAATTACGATTATATAATCTAATAATAATAATAATAATAATAATAATAATAATAAATAATAAATAATATAATATAATATATAATAGCGTAGATATGTGTTTATATTTTATTTCTCTTAACAATAAAAAATTATGACTTTCTTTGATCTCACACCTTGGTGTAAAAAACTATTTGTGTATCTGTCTAGCTGTGTATCCTAAATGGCAATAAATTAATAATATAAGGAGTGTTTACTGCCTTCTCCGCGGCGGTGTTGTTTCGCGTGTGCTGACGTCACTTCTTTCTCTTCTTATTTATGTTTTTCTTGTGAGTTTGTTTATTTTAATATTACGAAAGAGAGATAAAAAATATGAAACGGCGAAAAAAGAGCTGAACTACGCTGTAGAGTGTTTAACGACCTTAAAAAAAGCTTTTCTAGGTGAAGATTGAATCGCTAGAGTTCAGTGATCGGGAATTATTTTTTCGTGGTTTCCTTGGTGTTGTGGTGGTTAAATGGGTCAAGTGGCTGTTTGTGAAAATGCTTATTCTTTGTTGTTCTTGTGTGCCTGTTTTATTTCTTACACGTGATGATAACAATACGAATAATAATAAAAACTGACGTACACTTTCGTTTTTTTTCCTCCTTATTTTTTTTATTTTGTTTTCACCGCCAATTAATGACAGGAAAAAACAAAAATAATAATTGAGCGGGTTCAAACCAGAATGATCGAAACGAGGGGCAAGGAAGGACGCACAACGGCGATGTCCACCAGCTGAGCTATTTTTTTTTTTTCAGTGATCCAAAATATACTTGCTATGCCTCGTGCTACAGAAAAAAATAAAATATAGCAACGAAACGGAAGAACAAAGAGAAACAAACGAAAAAAAATAAGAAGAAGAAGAACGCTCCGTTGCGCTTCAAGCTTTATACGGACAAGACAAACCAAATAAAAAAAGGGGAGAAAAAAAAACACGACACGACTGGTAGGAACGTGTGAAGCACATGCACCACGATAAGGAGTCAAAAGAAACGGTGTTTCATCGGTAAACAGTTCTTTTCTTTACAAAAAATAATAATAAATGCGTTATTTTGTTTTACTGGAATGAGGGGGGGGGGGGGGTATCACAACTACAAAAAGGAACCAACACCAAAGCGAATATGGGTGTTAAATGTATTCTTATTCTTATTGTTCCTACGCACCACCACTAATTTATAGTGGGGGGTTTCTCTCTCTCTCTTGTTTATTTCTCCTCGAAAGTAGTTTCTCTTTTGGTGGAGTCTCTTCCCGTTTAGTGTTTCTGCTTCATTAGAAATTCATCAACAAAGCAAAAGAGAAACAAAACCATAAACGTACAATAACAAGTCATACACGAATGAATAAATAAATAATAATAATAATAAGAGAGAAGATATTTGTGGAAGTCTTCGGAGAGAGTAAGAGAACTAGAAAGAAGCGGCCAGCGCTGCACCGAGGAAGTGGAGATAAATGACAAGAATTGGATGTTTGATCGAGTTGGATGACATCCATAGTGTTGCTGTCGATGCTTTCTAATTACTTCTAATAATAAATGAAACGGTATTCACCTAAAAGACTCTCTTTCTCTCTTCCTTCAGTTTTTCTTTTTCTTTTTTTTGTATTACTGTAGGAGCAGGACTATTCTTATTCTTATTCTTATTCTTATTCTTCTTATTGTGTTAGTTTGTCGCATACAACACATCTCGAATCGATCTCGCCAACGCCACCGCCGCGACGTCGGTGCCGCGTAGGTCCTTCGCTGCCACATTCACCACCAGCCGCTCAATCATTCGCAATTTATCGTAATAGAACTGCCGCTCCGTGGAGGTCTGCGCCAGGACCTCTTCCACCGCCTCGATGTCTTCCAAATCGACGCCGGGTGGGTGGGCCTGCGGACCCCGTGGCGACGACACCCCCGTGCCCTGCAGGGGATCGAGAGGGCGACGCGTCAGCCGCTCAACCTGCCCACCACCCCGCATCGGTGCCGCCGAGGCGTTGGTCGTCCGTGTTGTTGTCGTTGGATTCGACGACAACGTCGTCTCATTCCCGCGATCACCGGCCGCAGCTCGTCGGGGAGCTGCACCACTCGTCGGCGTGCTGGTTCGACGACTGGGCATCGCCGAGCTCCCACCAACGGTATTGATTGTTAATCCTTGCGCCGTGCTGGTGTGCGTGGTTTTGCTGGTGGTCGTGCCAGCGGGTGGGGTGCGAGACCGTGCCGTGGTGGTGGTGGTGGCGCCGGCTCGTCGGCTCGTCGCTGAAAATGTCCCGCTTCCATTTCCTACCAGTGACGATCCCACCGCTGCAGCACTTCGCTTCGGTGCTGTATGCCGTACGTCGCTGGCGTCCCCTCCCCCTCGGGCCGGCATGCTCGTACGGCCGGTCCCCGCATTCGCTGAGGAGGAGCGCCCCCCGCTGCCTCGCGTGCCGGCACCCGCTCGCACGGGAGTTCGCGTTTCCCCTACGCCCCCTTTCTGCGGCGCTGCCATGATGGAATAGTGAATGCCCGGCTCCACCACGTCGTCGTCTGCCACGGTGGGTGGAGGAGGGGTGGACGTTCGAGGCGCCGGATCGCTACCGGTGGTGCGAGGGCCTCGTGGCGTTTTAGAACGTGTGGCGAGGCTACTGCTGTTGGGCACTCGGCTCGAAGCACTGGACAGCAGCCCTGCCTCCGCATTCGCTCCTGCGGCAGAGGAAAGCTTTGGCCCAGCGCCAGATAAGCGCGACCCACCACCAGCAGTGCTTGGTACCCCTGTGGATTTCCCGGCGTTCGTGTTGGCATTAATGTTCGAGCCCGCCGCTGCACTGGAAACGGAAGCAGACGAGCGTGCGCCTTCCGTAAGAGAGCTGGGAGGCGGACTGTGCCCGTTGCGAAATGACGCAGTGTTGGTATTGCTGTGGCTCGTCGTGTTAGGAGGGGTGTTGTTGTTGTTCACCATGGCTATCATCTCACTCTCGCGTTGATTCATGGGCTTAAAAGCCCTGGCAGTGGACGACATCGTCGTCGTGGTGCTCGGTTGAGACTTGCTCCCCCGTTGAGCTGTGGTGGAAGGAGGTACCGCACCAGAGCCGAGGGAAGAGCTCAGCGGTCCACTTCCTGTTCCACCGCACGGGCTCGATCGCCCCGCACGCACCGAAGACATCAACGTCGTACTGCCCGTCGCTCCAGACGGAGGAGTTTTGCCTCGTCGAGCTGTCGTGCTAAGCGGCCCTTCCGTGGTTGAGGTCAAATGGCCCAAATGGCTAGGTTTCGACTCCGCAGTGGAATCCCTGTTTTCACCGAGCATTACTCGATCCGCGAAGCCTTTAAACCACTGTAGGAGACTCAAGTTGGCTTGAAAATTGCCCTTGATGAGTTTGGTGGGGTCGTCCATCGCAGGGGGCTTACTAATGTTGTTTTTCTGTAGCGTTTCCTGCAGGACTTTCCAGTTGGAAATCATATCAAACTCATGCGTCGCCTTCACCTTTACACGAGAGTTCTGGGTTAAGCGCTGGTACTCTGCTGGGAGGAGGTACGGCAGGAGGATCAGATACGGTGCACCACTGCCGCACTGCTCGACTTTCTTCAGCGGAGGGACATTTTCAGGGAGTTGGGCGTTCAGCCAGCTGAGCAGCTCCGAGCGAGCCTCTTGCGACGGAGTGATCTCCATCGTTCGAAGGATCAAAAAAAGAATGAGGGTCTTAGCCTGCAAATCCTTCTCTAAAAAGTTTCACCCTTTCTCGCTTTAGTCTGGTAAAGGAAAGCTGTGAAAGTGTCACTAAAAAAAAAAAAACAGCGTGAAATGAATATATATATTTAAAAGCAGATACAGGGTATTGGAAGAGATAAAAACCACTTCTGTTGTGTATATGATGGTAGAAGTTAGGGTTTAGTGCCACACGCCTAAGCAATGTATGCTGGTTTTGGTTGGTTGGTTGGTATGTGTGGACTCCTTCCTGCGTTGTTGTTGCAGTTGTTGTTTTTTGTACAGAAGAAAACAGGTGAATACCGGGATAACAGATTATCGGATGAAGTGCGATGAGAATAACGATTGAAGCACCCAAAAAAAAAAATATTTAAAAATGTGAGGTGTCGTGAAGTCAACCGATTGACGCAAAAATCTTCAATAATAAATATATTGAAAGAAAAAAAAAATCCTTTAACGTGGTTCGATGATCAATCTTGTTCGTATTTCAAATAAGAGAAATATAAAGCGGGTCTGAAGCAGAGAGGTCTTCTTCTTCCTGTCTCGTCACTGAATATGAGTGTTACGGAGAATTACGCGGAAAACTATACAGCTTCTCAATAATGACAACAGTAATAAAAATAATAATTTTAGAGGAAAGAAAAAATAATAAAATAGTAGTCGGTTCTCTCGCACAATAGATGATGCGATGCAATTCGATTCACTTTCAATGGGCAATCTCGAAATTGAAAGAAGAAAGCTCTTTTAGTGTGTAGAGAGAAAGAGGATATGCTAATTATGTGTGTCTGGGTGTAGACGCGGTGGTGTGTTTGCTCTTTGGAGAGTTCATTAATAGATAAAGAGTTATGAGCAATTTTTTAAAAAAAAGATCAGATAAAATGAAATAGAATAACAGCAATATTAATAATCATCACACAAAATACCACTACACTTACGCTTTATTTTTCCATCTGAAAAAAGATTACACATGTCTAAACTATTCTTTTTATTATTATTCATATATGATGTGTTTGCAGATGTTTTGGCGCTGCACTCTTTCTCTCTCCTCCTTTTTCTTTGCATAAGGAATTCGCTTCACATGCAACTGATCGGGCCGAGAACGATAAAGAAACAAAGAGAGAAAGGGGGAAAAGGCATCTCTTCACATCGCAACTCTCCCCAAACACTTTATCTTATTATTTTTTTCATTGCCACTGGAGGTGTGTGTCGTTGTTTTGTTGCTGTGAACACGTTTAATCCGCCAATATACTCCTATACTCGGGGTGATGCTTCCGCAAGTGCGTTCGCCACCATCGCTGTGATCGGCACAAGTGCATGCAACCCTCAATTCCGCACGTCATCGAGTCCTTCCACCGACTCTTCGGCGGCGGCTCTTCGTTCAATGCGGCGACGGGTGTCGTGGAACTCAGCGGGGATGACGACACCCGATCGGAGGGCGTTCCCTCGCTCCCAGGAGACGTAGTGCTGCGATGGAGAGGAGTGGTCGCTGCAGGGGCGGAGTAGCGCAATAACGACAGCCACACTCGTTCTCTTTCCGAAACTGGCTCGGGCTCCTCCTCCTTCTCGTTACAATGTTGCTTCGATTGCGTGTACAGCTTCAAGATGGTGTTCGTTTCATCTTCGTCGTTGTCCTCCTCGTTGCTGTCGTCGCAATTTGGTGGTGTGTGGGTAGCATTGCCAGCACTCTCCACGGATAGACGAAATCGTCGTCTTCGTCGTGCCGTCTCACGCTGCTGTTGCTGCGAGAACAACCATGACGTGGCTTGCGCATACAACAAGGAGGAAGGCTCAATCGGAAAAACAGGAATAGGCTTCGTTGTGGTGGAGCGTTTCCTTGTCGTCCGAATGCCCGTTGGGTGTCGCGACGCGTCCAGCTCGTCGGCCCTGTGCTGCTCCGGATCCGGAAGGACAGAAGAATTTGAGTTGTGGGGGCTCGTGACGGCTTCGCTTGCTGGAACCCCTACACCCTCCTTGCCTTGTGCTCCTTCCAATCCCCCATGCTGGGAAAGTTCATTTCCGTCCGTGGCACAGCTCATCGCCGCCTTAGAACGCTTCGCCATCTCCTCATTCGTCCATCCCGCGGCGCTTTCCCTCAAGTGGCACGTCTCTCGAAGATGCCGGATGAGCCCACTGCGGTACCGCAGCCGAACTCCTCGGCACAGCGGGCAAAGCCACTCCCCACCTCCTGCGGTACACCTCTGTGTCCTTCGCGCGTCGGTCTCTTCCGCCGCTTCGGGCAGACGCAATCCTATTGCCGCAGCGGAAACCGTATCGCTGGTCGATGGCCTCAGGGGTGGCTGTGGGGTCTCTTTCAACTCTTCTGCGTCGCGTTCGACCAGCGGAGCGACCCCTCCAACCGCTTCCGGATTGGTAGTGCGGCGCTCTACCGCACGCTGTCGTTTCCGCGAGCTAAACAACAGCGCGTGCTTGTCGTCCCGTGTTGATGGCATTTCGAAATCATGAACCATCCGAAGGTGTCGCTTACAGTTCTGACTCGTGAGAAAGTCCGCGCTACACAAATGGCAGACAAACGGGCGTGTGCCGGTGTGGGTGATCAAGTGTCGGCGGTAATTACTCCGGACACCACTGTTGGAGGCGTCGCCAGTGAACACTTTGTGGCACGTCGGACACTCCAGTGTGAGAAAGCCTAATACGCGGGGACGCCCTCCATGATTACGGTGGGGGGTCGAGTGTGGCAGGTGCTCGTCAGAGGTCTTCGTACTGGCACTGGTGGTGCAGTCCTCAGTCTTTATCATGGTTTCCGTGTTTCCCGTCTCTCCGGTCGGTCAGTCCGTTGGTGTGCTGATGAAGAACTCCTCTGTCTTTCTCTTTTCGTTTTGTGTATCTTTCTCTCTTCTCGTTCCTCGCTCGTCGTGGAGCAGGTCTAGAGAAGAAGTGTTGAAGTATTGGAACACCACTTATCCGAGAAGGAGAATTCGTTCGGTCCGCCGGCGTTCCGTGCAAAAGAAGTGAATGACTGTTATGGCGATGACTATTTTTTACTATTCTTATTCTTGTGTGGGGCTGCTACTTATTGCACCATTCCACTAGAGAGAAAGGGGGGGGGGGGGAAGAGATTAGGACATTGTTGCGAAACAACATATTGTACAGTTCTCAACTTCAACAGTATTTTTCTAGCTTTTGTCACCTGCAGTAGCTTATAAGCTGCCGATCAACATTTCATTCAATTGAGCAATCGATTCTCATCAAATATTCGATAACTCTAAATATTGATGAAGAGTAGAGTTTAAAAAAAAACGAAAGGAAAGAAATGCGTTAATATGAATCCCTCTTTATATGGTCTATTTAATTCTCTCGATTTTCTTTTTTCTCCATGATCTTCCGCTCCATGACCTATATCAACGAGAAAAACCATGGTAAATAACTCGTTCTCGTGCTTTCTTTTAGATGTCACTTTTTTTTTTCGTATCTTTCCCTTATCCGGCATATTAGTTTCTTCTCATTATAGTAATTATTTTTTTGATTATTATGAGTTATTAGTTTGTTACCCGCTCATCGCGTGGAGCACATCCTGTCCAGTGATGGTGGAGAGGTGGTTACAGAGCTCCTTCGCCTCTTCCACGACGAGTGCATCGCGATCTTCGGTGAGCTCCACCACCGCTGGCAGCATTTCGGCCATCAGCCGAGCCGCCAGCTCCTCCCCGCCGTCGGCGTAGAGCTTATCCAAGGCCTTGAGCGCCACACGGCGCACCACCGCCTCCGGATGTCGCAGCAGGCGGAGGACTTCCGCCTGTGTTTTACTCTGCAATTGATGGCTACGGCTGTTTCCAGTGCTCCCCACGGCGATAAAAAAGGATCGCAGCGCCGGCAGCACGTGATGCTCTGCTCGATGCTCAAAGGAGTACTGTGCATCCGCGAGCCCGTGCAGATTCGACAGCTGCCGCACGAGCGGTGGCATCAGGTGGTTGAAGATTTCCGTGTGGGCAATGTACACATCCGGTGGAATACTGTAGTCGTGGTCCGCAGCCGGAGTGCAGGCAGAGCACAAGGACTGCAGCACGAGCAGCAGCGTCTCCAAGAAAACAGTCACGCGTGAGGCGAGAGACTTGTGTTGAGGAGACGATCGCGCCACTCCCACGTGGTCGTCGTCGTCACCACGCACATGTGCCATCTCATCCCCATTCACTTGCAACAAGTGTTGAATGATGTACGGCATTACCACCCCGAACGAGAACTCCATAATACTCCCCAGCTCGTGCAACAAGGAGTGGTAGAGCGTGTAGTAGAGTGTCCAGCGCTGCAGTACACTTCGAGTGAGGGCGTGAGGGCCCTGTCCGGTAGAAGAACTACCACTGGCGTTGGCTTCCCTGTCTGTTTCACGCTCTTCATCACTGCTGCTGCCGCCTGAATCCCCCTCTCGGCGAAGACGCTTGGGCTTCTTTTTCTGGGAGGCGGATGGCCCACCGCTGGATGAAGTCGAGGCCGCGGGCCCCTCGTGCGCCGCTTCCCCAAACGCCCACAACGCCATGCTGCTGAGAAAGACGTTGCAATGCTTCGCCTTAAACTTGATAAAGAAGGTCTTGAAGGCCTGCAGCACGGGCACAGTGACGTCGCTGGGGGGTAGCGTGGGGGACGAGGCTAAGATGTCGAGGGAAGCCAACCAAAAGTTGTCCTGTGGCCTCGTGCCTTCACACAAATACCGCAAATGACTCAGCTCCTCCTTCTTCAAGCGTTCCAGCAATCGTGTCACGCTCTGATAAAATAGTGGGATCGCGTGGGTCTGCGTACGAAGCTGAAGCGGTGTCGCACCAGCACCAGGTAGGTGGTGGGCGGTGGAGGGTGTGGCCATCGCCGGCTCCTCCGCCCCAGCTGTCCAGCCCCACACCGCCTCCGCAGCAGCACGAAGCAGTAGCTGAGGCTCCATCACAGCTTCCAGCACCGCCAGCACCTCATGGCACAAGGGGGAGGTGCGGGTGTCTTGCACGTTGATCTGATGCGTGGCCACGAGGAGCAGCGGAGTTAAGTAGGGCTGACTCATGTGCCAGCAGCTGGGGAAACACCGGAGGGTGGCGGTGAACGTCGCATAACGGAGTAAGCTGTACGCCGATTGCATTTCTTCGTTGTCAGCGTTTTGAAACGCCGTGAACGAAGACGAACCTTCGCTGCGGAGGAGCAGCGTCAAGTGCGTTAAGCGAGTCACCTGCAGGACCGCACTGTTCAGCAATAGGTGGAGCACTTCCTGTGCGTGTAGTAGCATAAAGCCTGCACCGAGGACCTGCGCACAGCTGCCCAGTAGCGTGAAGCACCCTGCCATGACGGCCATCAAACCCTGCTGTTGCTGTGGCTGTAGCTGTGATGGGCCAGAGGATTTCTTCTTGGAAGTCTTAAGGAGCGTCGCCTCCAACTGCGGCACCCACGTAGAGCACAGTGCGTGGACCATCTCATGCACCAAATCGAGTCGCTTTTTGTTGCCGTACATCTTCACGAGAGTGCCTTCCGTCACGCCTTTGCTGCGATGCACATTCAACAGTGTCTTCTCCGCTTGTAAGCTCCCGCCACTGCCCACTATGCGAACCAGTTCTTCCGAACACGCAACAGCGAGTAAAACACGACGAAAGCGCTGATCCAGGAGCAGCAGCGCCGCACGTTGCTGCTCGTCACTCTCACTCTCACTCCCTGCTGCTGATGCGACGGCGGAGAGTTTGGCACCGTGAAGAACGTCCTCCAAGTTCTTGGTGATCATCGCCGCCAGGTGTTCTTGCAACGCAAATGTGCGCTTGGTGGTGAGGGGTCGCGCTTTGACACGCACCAAGTCCATCAAGTTGAGCTTCACCTTGGGGTCCCGAAGCCTTCGACGGTACTCTTCCAGCTCCTCATCGTGCTGGGCACCAGAGAGGCCGTCCTCCACCAGCGTCGGTAAGGAGTGATGGAGACGATCCAGCAGCACCTCCAAACCCTTCAGTTGCACCGTGGGGAGAGGATCCACGAGTAGGGTCTCCAAGCATCGAACGAAGGTGGGTTCGTTGATGCCGGCCAACACACACGCGAGTGTGTTCCCCGCCAGCAGTTCTAACAACATCACATACGACTTCTCCTCGCTGTAGTCTTCGGCTGCCTGATCCCCATTCACCTTCTGGTGCTCCGTCTGGCTGGACTCTGAGCGGTAGTAGGGGGTCGCTTGGTTCAGGTCACTGTAGTGCGAGAAGAGCGAGAGCGCATTCGTGAGCAACGCGGTGCACGCCACGGAATCCCCCGTCGCAGATTCCTCCGCTGGTGTTTGATCGACCTCTTCGGCTGACTTGGAGGAGGGGTTGGATTTCTTGCTCGCGTTCTGCTCGTACTGAAGCTGAATAAACGGGGCCAAAAAGGCATCCGACTTGACGGCAGTGTTGATTACTTGCAGCAGCAGTTCTTGCCGATTGATGATTTGGTTGGGCTTCACTAAACGACGGAACAGTTTGGACAGGCTCTCTTCCTCTGAGCTCGAGCTCGCCGGCTGAAGTGCCTTGCTGGGGTCCGATACCAACTCCATCAGTTGCGACAAGCAGCGCATCTGCGTGCCGATATCGAACCGCGTCAGAATCTCGCGACAGACATCCACGGAACTCTTGTACCCCAGCGTGGGGGTGTACGCGACGGGCTCCAAACGAACCAAGAGCGCCACAATTGGAATGTGTAGCGAAAACTTCTGCGAAGCGGTCGCATGGGATGGACTCCCTCCCCGACGAGCCGCCGAAGTCGATAACGGGCTGAAGGAGGCCGGCGCCAGCAGTGGCGTCAAGGACTGAAGAAGTTCCCCCGTCAGCGCCACACTGGAGGCGGTGACGCTGCTCGAAGAGTCCGCTGCTGCCGTCGTCCCAAATGCGGCAGCTCCCTCATCTTCTTCATTGTTATGGCCTTGTGGCTCCTCGTTGATCGCACGAGAGTCGGGTTTAGGTAAGAGTAGTTCCGCCATCACTCGTAGGCCGTCTTTCAGCAGCGCCGTGCGCAGCACCATATCCGACGGCTCGGAACCCGCGGTGCGGTGCTCTCGAAGAGTGGTAGCGCAATGCACGGAGAGATGCACCACTTGACGGAAGATTTGAAGCACCGGGTGGGTGAACAGGCTCCAGAGTTGGGCCCCACCGGTGAGGACATCGTCGCCAGTGAAACGATCGGTGGGGTGAGTTTTCTTCTTTTGGTTGGGGTGGTCAGGTCCCTCCGCGGCGACAAGGAGTGGTAAGAAGGCACTCAATGAAAAGCGAGTGATAAAATGGTCGTGGATAAAGGCAAAAAGGGACTTGATCCTGTGAGAAGGCAGCGCACGGCCCTCATCGTTGTCATCGTCATCGCTGCTGTCCAGATCCGAAGCCGTGGCGATCGTTGGGCTCATTTGTACCACCGTGGAGAGTAATCGAAGCGCTGTGAGCACGGAGGCATCCTCCTGCGGCGTTTGTGGGCGGTGCATCATCACCCCTTCCAACTTCTTTGCGTTCTTGATGGAAGGGGTGGCATTCGCGGGTGAGTGAAGCGTTTCGAAACATATCTGAAGCACCACATCTAGGTGCTCGAATGTCAGTGGGGAGAGCAGCACCTCGCAGGTGTGTGGTTCCCATCGTCGCTCCTGAGCGCAAGAAACAGAGGAAGCACCGCCTTTGTGTGCCAACGCGTCGTCCAAGCGGTGCTCTGAAGGCGTCACGTACTCCATCAGCTCCATCAAGAGCTCCACGCCGCTCTGGCGATCGAGTCGAAGGTGCGAGAGAGGCGGCGCAGTGCCACCGCAGCAGCCGTGCAGCAAGGGGAGAAACACCCGGTGGAACCCACCCACCGTCTGCACGCAAAGCTGTGCGATATCCCGAGCCCCCGAGCCCATCCGCAACAGTGCAGAGAAGAGCGCGGGGCGAACCGCATCCGCGATCTGCTGCACCTGGTTCTCCGTCAAGACTTGCTGCTGTGAGGAAGCGGCCCCTTTCTTTGCTTTCGTGGTAGCATCCTTGTGGTCGGCGCGCGTCGGTGTGGTATTGTCCTTCTTCGCCGACGCGCGAAAGATAAGCGGCCCACTGGAAGACTGCTGGCGGATGCCTTCGCTGTCCTCGCGAAGGAACCCATCGCCCTGCTCGAGTGCGGTGGCCAGCATCTGCAGTGCATAGCGGTACACGGGACGCGCAACAGTCGTCTGGGGAGTCGACACCGGCACCGACGAAGACGTGGCAGCATCAGTACCGATGGGGCTGCGAGAGGGCAGCACGTGCAGAAAAGGGTGATGCAGCAAGTGGAGCACCAGCCGAAGGATCTCAGGCTGCACTGCAGCGTCATCCTTCTTCGAGGCGGCGCGTGGGCAGCCGGTCTTCGTCTCACTCGCGGCGGTGGTGTTCAACGCTTCTGGGGTGAGGTGGCAGCGCCGGCACACCGCCTCGACATACGCCACCACCTCCGCCGGCCAGACGTGCAGCGCTGCAGCAGAGGAAGACGGCGCACTTCGCACTGCCGCTTCACTGCGCGGAAGTGCTGAGGAGGAGGAGGATTTGGACTTGGCGGGCGAGCGCGAGGATTCCAAGCAATGGGCCACGGAAGGATACAGCAGTTCGAGGGGGAAGAAACTGCTGGTCGGACGGCCTGACTTCGCAGGGTTTGAGAAGGCTTCGGCGAAAAATTGTTCCAACGTGAGGGTGGCCAAGGAGCGCGGCATCACATAGCTGTGGGCTCCTCCTTCCGTCCAGCGCGTGGCGAGGCAGTGTCCGAGCAGCTGTGCAGCCGTGTGCGGCACCTGAAATCTCGACGAGGCTTTGGCCAGGCTCTCCACGATGGCGGAGTAGCTGGTCATCGAGCACAGCGCTGCACACGTCTCAAGCCCTCGTCGTAAGACGTCCACAGCGGCGTGCGGTGCACCTTCTTCTCCGCTACCCTTCTTTCCCGGCATCGCAGCGCGAAGCACAGCGTCTTGAAGCCACTGCAGATGCGATTGCCGCTGCCCATCTGGGGCAGACAAGGGGAGCAGTAATACCAAGCCCAGCGCCCCCCACGGAACGTTTTCGGTGTTCTTGTTGGCTTTCTTCGATCCTTCGACGCTCTTGAGCGACGAGTTGGAGAAGGTCCGCGCTGAAGACGGCTGCTTTTTCGAGGAGGTCGAAGGAAACACAGCACCGTGTACCTCGGCGTAAAAGCAAAGTTGAAACCCTCGCTCCAGCTCCTGCAGGGCAGCGGTGTGCGGAGAGATCGCAAACCCCCCGCTCGCGAAGGACTCCTTCGGACCCGTTCCACACTCAAGGAGACGAAAGTAGCTGTACGGGAGTGTGGAAGGGGCGGCGCTCAAACAAGGAAGGCTCGACCCCAGCAAAGGCAGCAGCAGCAGGGTCAGATGCAGCGCATCCCCGTGATGTAGCCCCACGCTGCACGGCGAATCTTCCCGTACAGCTTCATCCTTCTCTTTCTCGGCTCGGTTACTTCTCGTGGTGGTGGAAGTGCTCGAGGCAAGCAGGAAGTCCTCGAGCTCCGGCAAGGCGAGTTGCAATGCGGTCCACACACCCTCCGCCAAGCGCTCCAAGAACCCATTAGAGGGGAGATAACCCGCGACGAGGCGATTATCCGTGGCGCCACGTCCAATCTTCTGCGACGAGTCCTGGCGTTGGCTGCTATTCTTTTTCGTAGATGCGTCATCCTTGCCACCAGCCGCATGGTTACTCGATCGCTGTGGTTGCTGCTGTTGTTCCTGTGCCACACGAAGTGCTTCCCGCTGTAGCTGCTGCAATGCAAAGAGATAGCCGTCCTTCAAGGCCACGGGGGATGAGATTGGAGCGACGGCGCGCCGGCGCTGTGCTGCGGCGGTTTCCGCCGCCTCCTGTTGTTGTTCGGCAGCGGCGGCCTTGGAAAAGGAAGCCGCCGCAGAGAGGCTGATGGGGGACTTCTCCATCAACAAGCCTTGTACCAATTGCTGAGACAGCCGAGACCCGAGTAGAAAGCGCAGGAGTTGCAGCGCCGTCGTGCCCGCCGCGATGTGGGATTGGTTGTTCGTCGGGGTGGCAGTGAGGTTCACCAGCACGCACGCCGTGCTGCACAACGCGCATTCCGTGTACAAGGCATCCGCGTATCGGCGTGCCTTTTGCCGGGTCACCGGCACGTCGCGCATCCCCGCTCCCTCCTCAGAGCTGTGCTGCGGGCGAAGAGACATGTCCACTGCTTCCACGTCCTTTTGCAATGCATCCTGACACGCCTGCATCAACTCTGGGAGGCGAGCCGCCGCACACGGAAACACGACTCGGAGAAAGTGTGGGTGTCTCCACAGCTCAGAGAACGAAGAAGTGTGGGAGGAGGAGGGCGAGGGGGCGCTAGAGGGGCATTCCTCCGGCATGCCGGGAAAGCGCTGGCGAAAGAGCGTCTTCAAGCGAGCTTGCACCGCCGACAACGGGGAGGAGAGCGTCGACTCACCGGATCCGGTGGCCGCCTCGCCTCGTCGAGATGCGGGGGCAAAGAGCCATTCATACACCACCGCAGCGTCGTACCAAACCGCAGAAAAGACGCGAGACGTCATAGTGTCATCTTTGTCCTCCTCCTCATTATTATTCGTGTGGGTGGTGGTGTTCGAACCTTCTTTCATTTCCAGGACGGGCATCAAGAAATCCTTCCAATACGCCTCTTGGACCCCCCACCTCTCCACTTCGGAGCGTGTAGCGTTGGGGAGGGAAAGCGCTGAGGTGAGATGAAAACTCAACGCGACACGTCGGGCCGCCTCCAACAGCGACATCACTGCTCCTTGAGCGTACGTGAGACTGCACGTCTCCTGAAGCGTTTGCAGTGCCGCCTCCACCTCCTCCCCCGCCACCTTCTTCTTCTTTTTGGAAGAGGCACCGGAGCTGGCTCGCTGAGCTACCGCACCACTCTGGCTAAGGTACGTCATCAAGTACTGCAATGGAAGTCCTAGCGTCTTGAGAAACGCGATCGCGACACTCGCCTCTGTTTCGTACGCGAGAACATGCGCGACCAGCTCGAGCAGGGAGCTCCCGGAAGCACCGTTCTGATGTGTCGTACTGGCGTGGCCATTCCGGCGAGCGGCAGAGGAGGAAGCGGAGACCAGTTGTCGAAGGGAGATCTTTTCTTGAATGGTTCGTGCGGCGAGCAGACGCACCTCCGCAGAGGGGTGCATCAGACACGCAAAGAGCGGCAATCGATCTTCCGCTCCACCCGGCGACGACGAGGAGGAAGAAGCGGCGAGGTACATGCTGCTGTTGTCCGTGGCTGAAACGCCTTTCAGGTCAATCATTTCGTACCGGGTGCCATCCAAGTGGCGGGTTAACACACTGATTGCCGCCTTCGCGAGTAGGCCAGTCTCCGAAGAAGAAAGTCTTGTCTTACTGGAGCCGCCGGCCTTCGGTTTCGCGCTTTCTTCTCCGCGAAGTGCTTCAGAGAGGGCAGCATCAAACACGTGTTGGTATTGTCGTTCCAGTGCTTGATACATGTGCGTAAAATAGCGAAGCTCCTCTTCCGCCCCCACAGGTGCGCGCGACGGGGTGCCCGGCTCTGCAGAGTGAGCGAGGATGCGCTGCTCGGTACGCATCACGGCGAAGAGTACCTCCTTCACTAACGCTGGGGAAAGGGGTAAGTGTGCCGCTGCAGTGAGAAGGAAGTTCCGAACGTCGGTCGACAACGCGCTCAACTGATGGCAGACGCGAAACCGCTCCAGCGCAAACTGCATCAAGCAATCCAGCAAAGCCGACAAGGGAGAACATCCAGAGCTCGACGCGGAGTGCGGAGATGTCATTGAGAAAAGAAACGCCGCGTGCTGCGCCGCAAACGTCTTCCACGGCAGCTGCAGCAGTACCGTTAGGAGGGCCGTGAAGGCGTTGCGATCCGTCTGCAGGACAGTTTGACGTCGAAAAATCACGTTGAGAACACACAGCCAGTTTTCCAACGGCATGATAAATACATCTTCCTCGCCCTCCTGCTGATGGTGTGCCTGCTCCGCAGTGAACGCGACAAGGGGCTTTAAAATCGTGAGCAGAGTCGGAACGGTGAGCTGCGCATCGGTACTCCACGACGCGACGACGAGCACCGCTGTGCACACCGCCTCTCGCGCATGTATCGGCACGACATCCCCCGCTCGGCGGTGACCCACGCTGCCCAGAGAGACCACCGCGGTGGCGGTCTTGGGAAAGCAATCACCCTCCCCACCCTTCTCCTCGTCAGGAAAGAGGGCGTTTTCCCGCTCGCTCTGGCCCATTGGATCCCCATGCGCACGAACGGTTTCCATATTCGGTGCCGTCAGAGACAAGCATTCTAATAAAAACGGAAGCAGCTGGCGGAACAAGCTCTCCGGGCTCTGGTTCGTACTCGAGCTGCTGCTGGACAGCGGCGTCGCCAGGCGTGTCGCCACCGCAGCGAAGAGGGCATTGGCTGCTCCATGATAAATGCCTAAGCGAACGGGTAGGAGCATCGCATAGCACACTTGTTGAAGGACACGACGGCTCTGAGCGCAGGCAATCATCAAGGATTCCCGCACCAGTGGTGCACCACGGTCTTGATTGGTGGCCAAAAAGTCAAATCCTGTGTCTCGCACATCCACAAGAAGCAGCATCCGTGAAAAGATGTTATGGTCGTGATACGGCAGAAAAGCCCGAATGAGCGCCGTCACGTTATACACGTGTACTTCATGCACTCGAATCAAATACTCCAACACCTGATGTGCAGCGACGAGGAAAAGATGTGGACTGAGGAACACCAGAAACGTTTCCAAGTCTTGATTGCGCTGCTTCGTCTCCTCGGTTGTCAGCATACCCCGCTCTTGACGCGTCGTCTCCGGACTGAAAAGCACCGACAGGAAGGGCTGAATGCGGTTGTCGCGCTGTAGCAAGGTCTTCAGCCCATCGGTCGCGAGCTCGAGAATCTGCTCTCTCGAGTACGATTTGGCGTCTGTTTTAGAAAAGAGAAAACTAGCACCGGAGGAGAGCGAACCCGAGGTGAGGATCGACTTTTCAGAGGCCCCGCCCACTGGGCGGAGCTGTAACTTGCGGAGCTGAGAGGCAAGCTGAGACGACATACCAATATCTATTTATAGAGAGATATAGTCTTGGGTGATGAGACTGTAGATTGGAGTTGGAAAGTGAAAGCTTCTTGTGTTAAGATGATAAACAAAAAAAATTTTATTCGATTTTAAAGGAGGGAAAAAAAAAGACGTGTCTGTCGCACTTACTTGTGGATCAGATACAATTCACTATTCTAATTAAGAATTAATCTTGTGTGTTTGTGTGTGTTTGTTGTTGCTTTTTTTTGTTGTTATTGTATTTTTTTTAATATTAGAAGAGATTCAAATGAATTTATTCAGTTCAATATATCTATCTCTGTGGCAAGTGCGTAAAATCAATATATGGGTAGTACGTAAATGAATAAATATAAATATGTCCAGTTACACGAAATACCCGCTAGGGAGAGGAGAAAAAAATTGACTTTAAAAGGAAAAAAAAAATAAGAGACAGCTTCGAACTTTGGGTCATTTTCATTGTACTGGATAAACTGGCTTTGCCATCCGCACATACAGAGGAGTACAGCACTCGTGTAAAAAAAAAACTTATTTTTTTGTGTGTCATATGGCACTTATCTCTTTATTATTATCAATTTCGTCGCGTTTGTTTGCGAAGCTTCTTCTCGTGGTTTCATTTCTGTTTATCGAGTATCCATCTGCCGTTGCTTGTGGTTCGTGTTCGAGCTGCTGATAGTGTAGGCAGAGTACCAGCGATCGATCAAAAGATCCAGAAGGAGAAGCTTTTTCTTTATTTCGCTTCTTTATATTCTATTATTAGTTTTTTTCCTTCGTTCAGCTCCGCTTGCGTTTGGTGTAGGTCCGCGTTGTCACACCCACACTTCCCTCGTGGCGGTTGGTCGCGGTGGAGCTTGCGAGAGGTGACAGCACCGAATCCGCGGTTGGGTGCGAACGACGATAGCGCCGCTGTGCCGTCACGGCACCCCCACTCGCACTTCCTCGATCCATCATCGCATACACCCGAGTCGTCCCGTCCGCCACCGGGTTGGTGGGGTACAGCGGCGGCGGCGGCTGCACCGGTTCACTTCGAGCAGTGGCGGCCCCGTTCAGCCCTGTCGCTGGACCTCGGCCGCCAACCAGAAACGCTCCTGCTGGTAACGAAGAGGTGGAAGGCGGCAGCGTCGTCGTCAGGGTTCGACCCCCCCGTCCCATCAAGGACCCGTTGGTGGCCGCCCAGCCGCTGCTTCGGGCTGCCGTGTCCAGTGGCACTCCCACAGGTGCGGCACCACTCGCAGCCACCTTCCCCTCCACCTCGTCCGCCTCCTCCTCCGCAACGCCACCCTGGTGCTGAAGGAACTCTCTCCACGCGTTTTCCTCCGTTAGATTCAGCAGCACACCCGAGTTCGCCGCCCGTCTTCCTCGCCCCCGAGCTCCACGCAGTCGGCCCGCTGGTGCTACACTCGTCGGCACACCGTCGGAGGTGGCGCGACTCCTCTTCCTTGGGGGTGGGACCACCTCCGACGTCGTGAAAGCGCTGTCTCGCCCGCTACCGACCCCTTCGGAGAGGAGCGGCGGTGCGGATTGGTGTAATTGGGCGAAATACGCCTCCACACGCCCCACGGCACCGATGGAGGAGGCGGAGAAGAAGCGCTCTACGGGGGTGAAGCTGTGCAATCGGGTGTGGTACGCCACACTGGCTTGCATTCGATTCCACGAATACGACGAAGACGAAGCCGTCGGCGACGCTGCCGAAGCGGTGCCTGAGACCTCTGCATCATTCTTGGAGTGTTCCACAACGACAGCGCTAGGATTCGTGGAGGGGGGAGACGCGGCTTGCTGTGTGGTGGATGGGTACTGGTTCATCACTTCCAGCGGGGCGTAGTGCGAGGCGGCCTGATGTCGCGGCACGCCGGACATCTCCTCTGGAACAGACGCGTTGCATTTGCTGCTGTTATGCTTGGTGCTCGAGTGCGCAGGTGAGACCACTCGACCTCGTCGTCGAGTGGTCGCTCCAATGAAACTCGTAGAAAGCATGGAGGCGGTTGACGCTCCTCCCAATGACGACGACGCCTCCGTGACGCCGCAACCATCCTTGAAGAGGGACCCGGAGACACTGTGGCAGACGGAGAGAAACTCCCCTTCCAGCCGATACACCTCCACATCCTTCTGCACCAGCAACGCTTCCAAGGCCTCCCGCCGCTCGAGTAAGCGCTCCAGCTCGACTTCTTCCCGCACATGCAGCGGCTCCACGACCACCGCATCGTCAGCAAAGGGCAGCGGCTCGGCGGCGAATCGAGGGTTCGTCGTGGAGGAGGACCCTGGAAGCATCGAGAGAAGCGGTCGTTTACCTCCCACGTGAGGGATCTGCAGGGGAGCGGTCCCATACGCCGTCGCGCTGTGTGACACGACCTCCTCGACCGCGGGATCAGCGTGGCGGGCGCTGCCCCTACTCTGCGGAAGCGAGCGATAGCGAGTGCCCATGCTAGCTCGCAAAGACGAAGGCGGGGGAGGCAGAGGAGGGGGAATGCTTTGGGATGCACTCGTTGCTGCCGCTTGCCTTGTCCACATCGTAGGACAACCGGAAGGGGGTCGGTGTGCGACGTCCAGAGAGGTCCGGTGGGATAGTCCTTTTTATCTCTCTCCTTTACTGTATTCTTTATTGTATTGTATTTACGATGATCTATATTTTTATAGTCCTTCCGTGAAGATATGTGGGGTGGGAGAGTTCGGATTTTATTATGAGGCGAAAGCAGAGAAGAAAACTAATGAAAAGAAAAAAAATATGAGAACGAAGCGTATTCCCAGAATCCACCATTACAAGGAGCTGGATTCTTCCGTACGCGTTTCCTCGGATCCCGAATCTCAACGTCCAAGGATGTCAGAGCAGGCACACCCGTCACTTGATTGTGAGCAAGGGGAGACCTGTAGAATAATGTATCCTTTTTTGTTAAAAATAGGGAAAAGAAAAAAAAAAAGGGAGGGTAAAGAGGAGAGTAGTAGACCCTATAATGATGCATGCGTTCATTAAGGAATCCTTCACAACTGCGAGAGAGAGGGCAAGACTCGGGGACCAAGGCAACACACACGAAATATGAAACAATCCTGTCTCATCCCTATTATTATTATTATTATTATTATTATTAATATTCTTCCTTCGCATCCGCGCAAAAGAACAAAAAAAAGTACGTAAACTGGCAGATTTGATATTGTGCTTCGCCTCATGCTCGTCCTTCAACGAATAGAGGTCGTAATCTGTGTGAGTGCATCCCGTCGAGTGCAACAAGAAACAGCAAACAAAAGAAAAGAGAGAGAAAGAAAGGAAAAGGCTAATTGTGGTGCTGCGTTTAGACCTATTCAGCGAGAAGAAAGGGAGGTATTCAAAGGAAAGCCAGAACCGGAGTCCACTTAACACAAGAATGCGGCCCACACACACTTTCGTTTCAGCCAATCCACGAGCGCAGCAAAGAACTCAATAAATCTCACGCACTTCAGGATCTCCGCCAAGAATTAGTTCTCTCTTGCGAAGGGCTAGTCGTACGTTTGTGTGTGTATCAGCTCTCTTTCTTCTTTGAATCGGAAGACTCCTAGTACTTGTACAAACGGGAAACGAGAAAAAAGAAAAAAAAACAGAAGAACAGGACATACGTGAAACTGTGGTGACAAAGGTGGACGTCCACACCAAACATGGATTTCCTTACCCGAAGAGGAGCTCCAAATGGGGTGCAGCTTTTTTAAACTTTATATTGTTGTGTATGTTTTTGTTGCTGTTGCGCGTGGGTTTTCTGCTGTTCCGCACACGGAATTCGCTCGCTGTCATGAAGGAAACGGAAAAGCAGTATTTTGAAGACACGGACGTGGTGGTCGTCGTTTCAGGGTTTGTGGTGTTGAAAAAAAAAAGAAGGGAAGGCCTGCGAGCCACCGTTGGAAAAATAAAGATATATATATGATTATTTTGTTTTGTTAGTAAGCTTTAGAGAGAAAACTGTCAGATGCATGATAGTGTTGCTCTTTTTCGCCAGGACTCTATAAACCCTCAAAACGACTCTTCGGAATGTTACAATTGTGAAGAAGCGTTTCGTAGTAGCTTGTCACTCTATTTGTTTCTGAAAGGACCAGGAGGACTCTGTCGAACAACTGTCTGCATGGAGTGAGGAGTGGTTGCTGTCCTTGCCAGTTAAAAAAAAAAAAATAAGAAGAGAGGTGATGGTTGTTGTTTCCACGATACTCGTTCCTTGTTTACTTTTCTTGCTTTTACTCTACGTGAAGAACAATATTCTCGGTGGAGGTTTTTCTTTGGTGGAGTTTTTTCTTGGGTAAAGGTGCGCGTCTTCAGCAGAAGGAAACACTCCTCGTTTCTAATTTACACTCTTATCACACCTTCTCCCGACACAAAAGCTCAATCGTGGTTTTTATGCGGACTGTTTGGTGGTCGTCGCTGGGATCACTCATGAAACTATTTTTTATTTGTTCTCGTTGTTAGCAATATATATTATCTTATTCATTGCAATATATATATTATTGTTACTGCTTTATTTTGTTGTTGTTTTCCCCTCCTGCCTTCTGAAATCAAACTATCAGAGAATGCATACCTTCTACCTTGGAGTTGATCGAATGAAATGAATGAATACATTGATGAATGATCGAATAATTGAAAACTAACCACAATAATAATGATAATACGTCGTTCAAAGTAGTTAAAAGTGGAAATCATTGTATCATAGGTCTATATCGGTACTGATGTTTACTGAATGTAAATATCGAGTACACTTGAATTATTATTATTTTTGTTATGTTCGTTTCATTTTATCCACATTCTTGTTTCTCTTTTCGCTTACGCTGGCTCCAAATAAAGCTTGTTCCTCTCCCCATAGTGTGTCCCGCCCATAAAGTACAACCGCCCTTGAGGATCTTCGAAGACGTCCCTCATGCAGCCACTGGACATTCGTACGCCTACTTTTGGATCCTTACGACACGATAACGCATCTTGTGCGGCGGCACAAGGAACAGGTGAGTCGTCCCCCTTCATGGACGTCACCACAGTACAGGGTGGATTCTGCATTCGAGCAGTCATGGGAGTTCGACGAGGTGTCCGCAGCTCCGGCAGCGTCGTTGTGGACGATGGATCTCCATGCATATGCACAAACGGGGCCCCTGCTGCGGGGGGCGGAAGATACACCTTCTCGCCCCCCTCTTGAAGATAAAACACAGCCCCGTGTGGCCCTTCATACAGTTCCCGCATCGATCCACGGATCATTCGAACCCCTACCTTCGGCGCTGGTGCGGCGTCCTGTGGCACACGGTTGTTCCTGCGGGTGGTCGACTGGAAGCAGTTGATGGGAGCTGTAAAAGGGGTCGTACGGGCAGAGCATCGCAAGGAAGACGGCGGGGTGGACGACACCAAGAAGGTCGGTGAAGACGTCCCATCACGAACACGTGAAGCGGCGGCACTCTTCTTGCGCGGTACCTCCCTCTCCCCACTGAACATCCACTTCTCGTTAACGGAATACAAGGCCCCTTCACGATAACGGTCATCTGCATTACTGGACCGTAGATTTGCAGTACCCCGGCTCGGAAAGTCTTTTGTAGTGCGCTGCATACCACCAAGGGTATTCCCTTCGATGACCGGGCTTTCAGAACAACCCACACTTGTAACTGCCTCCTGCTTACACCTCAATGGACACTCCGACGGGTTTTCTCGAAGAAGCCACTCCGAGTTGTGGGCCTCTATCGTCTTCGACCCGCAGGGAACACCCCCTTGAGGCGCCACCACAGTACGCAAAAAACTCATCACTAAAAACAAAACGCCGAAGCAAACAAACAAAAAACGTGAATACGCAAGACCTAGGGATAACGACACTACTACACTTCCCGCCCTAAAAAAAAAAACAGAAACACAGACTAGCACCTATACTACCGACAAACAACAAAAAAAAAAAAAGTGCAACCAACACTCGCAGCATAGCCAGACACATTTCCACAAACTCCAAAAGAAAATAAAACAACCACCAATACATGTATTGAAAAAGAAAGGAAGAACACTCCAACCAAAAGAGAGAAAGTAGGGGAGGGGGTACACGGAATCTCGCGCAGTGTCGGCACCGCCGCAGCACGGGTTTCAGCTGCGTCGGTTTCTTCAGCCACGCTCATAAAAAAAAAGAAACTACTAGAACCGGAGCAAAGCACCCGCCCACACACACGCGCAGAGTTAAGAGCCAAGAGCATCTCGCGTCATTACAAGACCCTACGCGCCACGAGTCAAGGCGCGGGGTTGGTGAAGCCGCTGATCCAAGTGTCTCTGCGTGGTGGGAAGGGGAGAGGGCGGGGGTGCCGCGGAGAGGCATCGCACGCACGCGCATGCATCCGCAGCCCCTACAGCACGGCAGCCGTAGGCAGAAGCAAGCGAGAGAGCGGGAGCTACACTACAGACAAAGGGAGTCGAAAAGAAGGCATAACGATGGAGCAGCACATCAGAGCAGTACTAGTGGGGGGGGAGGTACACGGTATCTCGCGCAGTGTTATCCGCTCATTTTTTTTTTGAAGTTACTATTTTTTATTTTGGTTGTTTTAGTGTCCGAAGAAGAATTAAAGAAAGTTGTTTCTTTGTGTTCGTTGACGTGGCATCATTAGGATGCAAGTGGATGGTTGAGGCTTAATGCGGTTCAATATCGCCTTTTTTGCGGTGCCCACCACGGTATACCAAAAAATGTGTAAGCCCCGCGTATCCAGAGGCGGGGGTCCACATCAAAAAGCATTCGTCTCAACACGCGACTAGAGACAAAAGGAATCTTCGAGGAGGTAACCTGATAAAGGGGAAACCTCAGATTCTGAATTAGACATTATCTACGGCAGATAGCTTCCGGAGCACAGTGTTTTACGGTGCAACACGCTTCCACGCCTGGACCCTGCCGTTGTATCCTTCATCAGAAAGGACCTGAGGGAAAAAGGGAGAATGTTCTTCCCACTGTTCATCTGCCAGCACTGGATTGCCGGCATTCTTCACATAGATTCCAGTGGCTCTGAGAGAATGGATATCTACGATTCCGCCCCTTCCATTTACGTGCACACGGACATAGACAGAATCTTCAATCGTCTGTGGCCCTCGCTACAACTGGAGTACCAGGAGTGCACGCAGCAAAAGCGAGGAAGCGACGATTGCGGGATTCACATGACGGCACACTTCTTCGCCGCTCATACTAGAACTGAAATTGCCAATGGCTCTACCCTCGGTACGCGTTTACGCCCTCTCCTAGCCGAGGCGTCAAAGAGCCCTATGGATAAAGGACGTTTTATGCGTGAAATCGTGACTATCCTCACAGAGAAAAGAACAGTACTCCATAAGAACGAGAACAACCACTCAACCACAACCCCCATAGTCGGAGGAGCAGGCGAGCCTGGAATGAAACGCGGACGCCCACCAAAAACTCCAACACCTGAGACCACCACCACCACGCGTCCAGCAACGACAAGGACACAGAACACCTCTGAAAGCCGGCTCATTGAAGAGAAGGTTCGCCGTACCGTGGAGCAAGTCATGAAGAACGAGGCCGCAGCTGCTACTTCCTCGTTAGATGAAAAGTAGCCTGGCGTCACACCAGTGTTGTGGTTGTGTTTTCTTCGTCTTCTCGTTTAGTCTGCAGTTTTTTGAGCCGAACAAATGTCCTTTCGAAACTTTCGAAAATATTTGTCAAAGAGAAGATACGCTTCAGCAACTTTGCTTGTGTGTACTGAATCGGTGAGATATTGGACATGTTTGTCAAGAAGAAGCGAAAATAAATGTGTTTTCTGTATTAAAAATGTACGAGGTTTGTCGAGCTCTTTTTGCAAAACGAAGACCGTAAAAGAGTGTTCGTTCTGTTTGAAACGTTATCGGAGGGGTTTGGCATACCATACGTGGGCAAGAACTCTTGGAGAGTAGTGCTATTTTTTTCTTTCTAGGAATATTTCGAATGCCCCTTCCATCGCCATAAAAACGGCTTCTATTATAAAAAAAAATTTTGGTGCTTCACGCACTCTCGCAAAGATGCTTTCAAGGTTATCAAAGCTTTTAAATTTGCGTCTTTTGCCTCTTCTCCTTGCAACCACATAAACACCTCTCCGTATCTTTCCTTAGCCTGCAGACTTTCGATATTTTTTTAAAGATTGAACCCATATAACGGGATTAAAAGGTTTGATACGATTTGTGTGAGATACGTATTCTAAGGATTTCTCTTCTAAGTCACCTAAATTATTAGAGGTTCCAAAAGTAGAATAAATTCTACACGAGGATTCTCAGTCATCCCTGTGAAGCTTTCTAGTGCGTTCGTTTTCCTTTATTGACCTCCCATGTTTAGTTTTTGCTTGCTGTTCTTCGGTTGAGTTGAACTAAAACTCTGTCTCTTTTCGATCTCATCTTCTCTAGAAGATAGGATGAGAGATTTTTTATAAATGCCACCGTATTTACCCACCAGTTATCATTCATTATTTTAAATTATTATTAAGGTATATTCCGTATTGGAGCCGCTGTAGTTGAATGTTCTATTCATGACATCTTAATCATGAACGGCAGATAAGCAAACAATCTTTTGTGTTGTTGTTCTTTTTTCTTGTTTTTTTTGATTGAACGAATTGGAGGTAGGATTGACAGCCAGTGAAAGTAAAACGCCTCCGTTCATCACTGCACTACTACAATCTTTTCAAAGCTAAACTTTTTTTTAATGCTCGTAAGAAGATTGATATCCAATCGCCTTACAGCAATTCGTCATTTATAAACGACTTTCCCATTATGAATACACGGGTGGTGCTAAAAAAAAAAAAAAAAAAAAGACAAAAAATGATAATAAAATAGATGATGTTTAGCGGCCATTAGCACTGCGCTTTTAGCTAATCATGCCGCCGAGCAGCACACACACAAATAGTGGTGGTGAACAACAGAAAAAGTACTTAACCGTGTTCCTGAGTATTACGAAAAGGAAGGGATAAAGCAAAGCATGAAATGGTAAGGTGGTGGAAGCTTTAAGACGATGCACGTCTCTACGAGTAGACGGGGGAATAAAGCGACATTGACAGTCAGAGTTCAAGAAACTTTTGTGCTTCACAAAAAAGAGATTTAAATTAAATGTATAACGTAGATAGCGAAATGAATAAGGAGAGAAAGGGTGAATAATAGAAGCAGTTAGCGCGTAGAGATTTTTTAACATTTTTTTTGTTTGTTTAATGGTCTTTCGTGTGAATTGGAGAAACAGCAATATATACTTTACTGTTTGTTTGTGTGTCTGTGTAGTAGGTGGGCAGACAGCTTTTCATTGTGTTTTTATTTTTGTTTTTCTTCTTGTTATTTGTTTCTGCACGTGGTGTGGGTCTTGAAGTAGCTGCTGCTTGAGAAATCGGAGCAAAGTTGAAAACAACAGAGGAATATGGAGCCAACAGTCGTTGAGGTGTTTTTTTTTAGGCACGACACCACTTAAAAAGTGAAATTAATGAGAGTCCGTCTTTCTACTTCTTTTGGGTATTACAGTTGTTGTTTTTTCGTAATGAGGCGAAACACTTTTCAGGGTTCTGATGCTAGGACAGGTAGAGAAAAAGAGAGAAATTTCACATACCGAAAAAAAAAAAACAGCAATACCAGACAACAATGCTTGAGGGAGCTTGTGTTCCCTCTTCACTGCTGCACTGTAATATACGGGGGAAAGCATTTACTTTCGGCTCGAGGAACTGCTGAATTCCGAATTCTTAAGTGCCGGAGTTGAGGGAGTCCACGTAAGTTCAGGATACTCGAAATCGGGGTCCCAGACAAATCAATGACTTCGAGCTGCGATAGGTGGGGTAGGCAGCGAATCCCCTCTTGCGTGGTAAAGGTATCCGCTGCGTACAAGTATCGGATCCCCCGACATCGTTTCAAAGGCGTCAGGTCCAGCACACGCGTCTTGGTCACATCCAGCAGCTGCAAAGCCGTGCAAAACCGAAGCGGTGTTAAGTCTCGAACCACCGTCGCGGACAAGCGCAGCTCCTTCACGCGGCGCTGAAAGCACATAAAGCGAAGATCGGAGATGATGGTGCCCGAGAGGTTCAACGCCGCCAGGTGCGTGGAGATGGGAATTGTGAGTGCGAGGTAGCGGAGATAGCGATGGTGTTGGCGCTGGGCGTGGAGGTACGCCCGGCACGCTTCCGCATCAGCCGCCTTCTCCTCCGAAGAAAGCGCGGGCCCACGGCTCCCGTGCGGCGAGTGATACGGTCGAAACCCGCGGCGTCCACCAACGATTGCACCACCCCCTCGACGCTGCTGCTGCTGCTGTAGCTGTGGAGGGGGTGGAGGCGGGGGAGGCGGAGGCGGCATGCCCGGTCGCCAGCGTAGCGCGGTCTTCCGTCGCATCATGGAATCACTCGGTGAGGTGCCCCCTACCACTTCTCCTGCTGCTGCTCGGATGTCTTCCTCCCCCATCTCGTCGTCTTGGTCGTCATCGCTAGATGTGAGGAGCGTCGCGGCCTGCAGTGCCGTCCCTTGTGGAATATCCGTCACTTGAAAACACGCCATATCCTCCGAGGTGATATCCGTATCCGCCAAGTTGAGCGTTTCCAACGAGACGCACGCGGCTAAGCTCTCCAAAGAGTTGATGCCCATGTGACTGAGAGAGGGTTGGCAGCTCTGAAGGGTCACATACTGCAGCGCTTCGGCGTATTGGATCCCTCGCAGAAAAGACATCTGCTGTAGCTTGACGTCCCGAAGAATGAAGCACGCCAAACGCTGATGCAGCAGCGGGAATTGCGAGGTGCAGTGCAGTACTACCTCCACCGCCGTCTCCTGAGAGCGAGGGGGCAGAAGCTCCGACTCGGTGGCATCTTTCGCCTTCTTCATCGGTACCCCTCGAAATACGGCGATCTCATCACCAGCCTCCACCGCCGCCGGCCGGACGACCGTTGCTGTCTCTCTGCGGTCTTCCGACGAGAGCTGCTGGCGTGCGGCATCTCGCTTTTCTTTTTCCATTCGCTTCTCTCGCCGTTTTAGGCGACGTCGCGTTTCGCGTTCGGCCTCCGTGTCTTCCAAAGTTGTGGTTGGCTGCTCCTCTTCGACGGTCCGCTCCCCTAAATTGTGTTCCGCTCCTCCTCGAGTCTGTGGTGCAGACGACGTCGTCGTCGAGGGGCCCACATGACGGCTCGCGCTGTGGTTTCGTGGATTCCGTGTGTGTTTCGACCGCTGCTGGTTGGACTTCTTCGTCGCGTTCCGCTCCGCCAGCGCTGCTTCGAAGCTCTCTCTAACGACCGACGCGAAGGGGAATAAAGAGCCGATGGAGCTGTCAATCCACGTATCCGTCACATCCAGCTCTACCAAACGAGGTAGTTGCAGCACACCGAGCAGTCCACTCGACCGATGGCGAGTGTGCGCCACGGAGAGTTTCCAGAGCGATGGGTAAAAGACTATTTTTTCCTTTGTATCCCTCGCTTCCGGCGCGTCGTCCCCCGCCTCATTCCCCTCCACTGGACTTTCCATGCATGTTTGCACTTTTTTATTGGGCGATGTGATGGTGTCGTCACTGCAGACGCTGCTCCTTCGAGACGTTTCTCGTGTGCGGCTCCATTCGGACGAGGAAGAAGAGGAGAAGCCCTCGTGAAGGCTTTCCAGAACATTCCCATCCGTCGCCAGCAGTCCTTCTTCGTCTTTCTTTTTCCGGTTCTTGTGGTTGTGCTTCCGTCTGGTGCGGTTGTTCGGGATGCTGAGTCCTTCCATCATTTCTTTCCCGTGGTCCAACGCTTCCTTCTCCTCGTCTTTGGGTTTGCTCGCTTCGGGCCTCTGCTTGGTCTTGTGGCCACCCAGCCGAACGACCGAGCATCCCTGTCGCTGGCCCAGCGTGAGATCCAGCACCTCTTGCATCAGGTGCGGCGCCACGTGGTGGAGCACTTCCCGCAGCAGCTGCGCTTCCTCTGGAGGCAACGACGCCGATACAGCGGCATCACCGGCGGTTCGAGAACCAGGAATCCCTTCCATGTGGCGTGCTGCTCCCACGTCGTGAGGAGAGCAGGTGAAAGAGGCTGCCGCATCGCCAGAGGGGAATCCCGTTCCCGCAGGTGTGCAGGCGGGGGACGCGTGGTGCGTCACTGAGGTCTCTCGAAGCGTCTGTACGTGCGCCATCGCCTCCAACGCGATGCGCTCCACGGACTTCCAGAGGTGTTTGAGCACCGCCTCGCGACGAGCGTCAGTCAGCGCTGGATTCTCCTCTCCGCTGCCGGCTGCGGCGGTACCCATTAAGTGAGAAGGAAACCCACCGCTAATGATGGACGACACCGTGGCGGCAGGTCCGTCGGTTGCCGTGATGCCCGTGTGGGGGTTCGCCGCTCCTATGGTCGGGATCGCTGCAGGATCAGCAGCTGCACCGCCGAGGCCAGAGGCAGGAGTGGGAGGGACTTCCAATCCGGGACCATTCGGTACCGCTCCCGAAGGAAAGACGCCATTTGGCATCATCGTCATCATTCGGCCATTGGGCGGACCACCGCCTCCCTCTCCTTTCTCTTTCATCTCCTTCAACGCGGCTTCCACCACATCGGTGGCGAAAGGCAACACAGCGGACTGCGTCACATCCCACGTGGTGAAGTGTTTGACCAGCGCCTCATTCAGATAGAGCTCCTCCAGCGTGGCGGAGGTTTCCAGCCCGCGTAAGCCATGGGAGGAAACGAGCGTGCTGGTGAGAATCAGCACCTTGAGGCACGGGCACGCGCTGAGATGGCCCACACGGCTGACCTGCGTGTCGGTGAGATCAAGGAAGAGCAGCCGTTGTGCGGCACTCAGTTCCAAAATACCGTCGTCCTCCACGTGGGTGTGGGCCGCATTCAAGCGCTCCAAACTCGGGGCCTTCCGCAAGCAATTCAAGGACGTCACTTGGGTGTGGGCAACGTGGATCTCCCGCAGGTGTGGAAGCTCCTCCAATCCCGCCACACTAGCGAGCGCACCGGTCCGAGACAAGTTCACATACTGTAAATTCACGCACATGGACAGCACTTGCACGCTACTGGCATCAATGGGAGAGCTGGAGAGATCCAAATGAATCAACGCCCAGAGACACGAGCCCCCCAGCAATTCATCACTCCGAAGAAACAAGTCCCGCAATCGTCCGGTCAAGGAGCCCACTCGGCAGGCGACTAAGCACTGCAGCGAGCGCGAAGAGGCGAGGGGTTGTAATGCCCCCGCATTGGATCGCGTCAAGTTCAAGTAGGAAAGGTTGGGGATGCACTCCAATCCTTGTAGACCTTCCTCCGGATGCAACGTCGTGCAATTCTCCAAGTCCACATGGGTGAGGGAGGGAGAATCCGACAACGCATCCAGGTGCGTAATCTTTGTGCGGCCCAGACGAAGGAACCGTAGCCGCGGGAGCAAGCCCAGCCCAGAAATACCGAGCGTGCCGACACTCGTGCCTCGCAAGTCCAGTAATTCCAAGTTCATCGGTGGGGGGGGTGCGGGGGGTTCATGCCCACTGTGCAGTGCGCTCGCACTGCCGATGCTCCCACACATGTGGAGCATACTCCCACTGCTGTTATTAGTATGAGGCAGAAGATGATGTCCGTGCGGGAGTAAACTACCCCCGGACGTACTGCCGCCGGAGGAGGAGCCGTTGCCATCCGAGATCAAACTTCCATACAACGGTGTCAAGCACTTGACAGAGCTGACCGAGGCACACTGAAACAAAATGAGAACCTTCAGCGACGCGCTCTCCGCGAGGCCCACCAAGCCCGGGTTCGAGATCGAAGTGCTGCTGAGATTCAGTTTCTCTAGCGCAGGGGCCTTGCCCATGAAGCCGATGCCGTCAATGAGGGAGCTACTGAGGTCGAGCTCCCGCAGGAGCGGTAAGTGCTCCAGACCTCGCAGCGCGCCACCGCCCCCCGCTTGTAAATGCCGCTGCCGCACCTGCTCATGTGGGTACTTTGGAAACCGAGACGCTTGATGCTCGAGCAGAAAGTCATCATTCCCGCCATACGCATTTCCAGCCTTGCTGCTGCTATTATTGTTGTTGTTGGTGGAAGCGCCACGAGGCCCCAGGCAGTTCGTCGCGATCAGCTGCAGCTTCGAGAGCTGCGTGTACCGGTCCCAAATGCTCCCTAGAAGATGCAGCGGCTGGTAGTCGACGGAGAGTTCGATCTTGGAGATGGAGAGGGTGCGCATCATCCACAAGGAGGCAGCGGCGAGCATCGCTTTCGCGCGTTGATGGCCGATGCAGATGACGTGGAGAATGCGCGTGGTGTACGCCTCGCGCGCCCGTTGCCGGCGTCGTCGTCGAGCCGAAGAGGGTGAAATCGCCGGGTTAGGGGATGTCAGCGCCCGTCCCGCTCCGAGCTCGGACGTCGGAGAACGCCGGCCATCTTCGTGGCTCCACGACGTGAGAGAAGACTGGGGTGGAGGACGCTGTGGGGACGGATCCCGCCGTGGGAGTCGACTATCCGCCCCTTCAAAGAACATGACATCGTCGTTTCCTGCATTGTGGAGGTACTCCTCCTCCCACCCGAACCCGCCGCCGCCGCCGCCGCCCTCAAAGGCCATGCTGGAGTAGTGCAGCGGGACACCGTACTCATCCACAATGAGCGGGCGATAGAGCAGCCCTGCGGTCCCATCGGCGCTGCCGGGGCCGAGCGTTCCAGCCGCACCACCGCCGACCCCTCCAGGACCTGCACCGCCAACCCCAAAGTAATACGCACCACCTCCGCCGCCACCGTTGTGGTGTTGTTTCGACTCCGCCCCACCGAGAGGCGGTGATGGCCAGAGACTCGAAGCCCCGAACGGCACCACGTACCCCTGCGGGCCGCCCGAGAAATCCGCTGCCTCCCCTCCGACGCCGCCACCGCTCATGCCATAGGCAGCGAGGGGATCCCCCTTCCCCGCACCGGCCCCGGTGCTCGTGTAGGACCCCCACAAGCAGGAGGACCGGCTCCCGTAGTAGTGGTCCAGCTCCTCCTCCCGCATCCCGCGCTCCAGCCACCACATGACGCTCTTCAGTTCGACCTCTCCAGGGACTTCCACGACCACGGCTCCATCGACGCAGGGGGAGCGACGAGTCGTCAACTTCCCCCACGTATAGCCGACGGTTGTGTGGCACTCGCAGAGCACTCGAAGAAAGGGCGTGGCGTTCGCGAGGGCTAACGGAGGACTTCGATCGGTATACTGCGATAGAATGTGCAGCAGCAAGGGTAGGGAAGGCGGTGACGGCTTCGTGGTGGTGGTGGGGTCGAGCATGTGCTGCTGTGCGTCGTCTTCCTCTTCTCCTCTCACAGCAGTCGTCGTCGTCGCACCAGACACGGTGGCTGCCTGGTTGGGGATGACAGAGGATGAATTCCACGATGACGACCCAAGGGCGGATGCGCCATCGGCAGCGTAGATTGCATTGCCAAGCAACGTCGTCTCCTCTCCTCCTTCAACGGTGGTTTTCGCTGCCGGTGTGGTGACCGCTGAGGGGCCCGACTCGTGGCTGTGGACGCCTTCCGTCACTACGGTGCTGCAACTCCTACGACCCGTATGTTCTCGGGTTGTGGGCGGGGACGAGGGAGGTGCTGGAAGCGAGCCCGATTTGGGCGTGCGAGAGCCTTCCAGGGTGTGTGACAGAAGGGAAGACAACGCGGGGCCCACTCGTTTCCGTGGTGTGTCCTGCCCCGTTGTCCCGCTGAAGCGTGTCGTCATGGACAGGGAGGAGGGCGGCGGAGACCACAACGTCGAGGAGTTGAGCGAGGACGAGGGGGAGCCCGAGTGGGTGACCGTAGCACTGAAATGAGCGAACGAGTCGGTGTGGTGGTGGTGAGCCGTAGAGGGAGCCGTCACAAGGGTGGAAGGAGGGAGGTGGGCCGGGGCAGCGCGACAGGGAGGCTGGAGCGGCACAACAAGAGCAGCGACCTCCTTACCACTTTCGGTGTGGCGGTGGGGGGCGATTGGTGCCAGCGCCGGGATGGTTGCCTCGCAACGTCGTGCTACGCCATCCCCCATCACTTCTTTGCTTGCCTCTTCTAAAGCGGACTCGGTTATGGAGGAAGGCTTGGCACCGACAGGAGGAATGTCCACTGCGGCTGGTTTGACGGGATCTGGTGCTGGGGGGGCCTTCTCGCTCTCCTCCCGACGATCCACCGTCTCTGTGCAACGGAGGTTGTCCATGTCGTGGTTTCGTAAACCGGAGCTATCCGTCTTTACCGCTGTCGGATTGTCATTCGTCGATAGCGTAGCCATTCGGATTTCCGGCGTATCCCTCTTCGAATTATTGACGTTGCTACTGTTCGGACGGTTAATGTTGTTGTACTCGTCCAGATCCTCCACAGCCACATCTGTCGTCGACAGCGTATCTCTGTCCGCCCCTTCCAGCTCCTCCACCTCCTGCAGCACTACCGCGCGTTCCTCAAGTTGGGTGAAATCAGACGGATGCGCTCGCTGCGCTGGGATGGCTGTGGGGGCTGCTTGGCGTCCCTTCTGGACAGCCAGCGGAGGCTTTTCGTTTCGATGGGTTCCCTCTGCGCCGGCAAGACAAGTCGATGGATGGGGTTCGGGAGGCTTGCGGCACAACGAAGAGGATGAGGGTGAAGCTGAAGCAGGACACCCGCTCAGCGGAGCCCTAAAAAACAAATCTGAAACATTGCCCATCAAGGGGGTCCCTGTAGAGCACAGCGGTGAGCTCGCACCACCCACCTTCCAGCCCGCAGCACTACTAGCGGTGGTTCGGGGTCGAACTTCATCGGGGTGAGGGCTCGTCAATACCGGCTGCGGCGATCGGCTCGCTGCAGCGCTTAAACGCCGGAAGCCTGTGGCGGCTCGGGTGGCGATTGCTGGACGGGCTGGCGGTGCAGTACTCTTCTTGGAAGCATCCCCCGCTACCGTAGCCGGTTCGAGGAGTCCTGCACCACCCTCACATCCACTCGTCATACTCGTACGAATCACACCCGTAACAGTCGAAGGAGGGGCGGGAGTCGCTGCTCCTCTCTCCTCGCCTCCTCGACTCCTGGCTGAGGGGGTGGTGGTGGGGCGAGGGGGCGGTGATTGGACGATTTCGTCTGCTTCTTCTCTCACTAGGCCGACAGTTTCGTCTATTGCCGAATTCGACCCTACACGAAAAGCCACTCTGGTGGTGGGTTGTAGAGCAGTAGTGAATGAAGTGGACAATGAGGAAGGTGGTCGACCGCCACCACCCCTTTCAGCATCTTCAGCTCTTAATCCACTTGCCGTGGAACTCTGGCGGCTCGGGGCTTTCCAGCGTGTAGAGGAAGCCGCCTGCGTGAGGGCGTGCTCATCCCCGTCATCCTCGTCGATGGCTGCCGTTGCCGTGTGGTGTAGGGCAGGCGTTGCGGTGGAGAGAGGGGTGGAAACCAGTGCGGGCAACCCCACCGCAGCCGTACTTGTGGCGATGGGGTGTGGCGAGGAGGGCCCCTCTATCCTTGTCACTGGATGAGAAGAGGGAAGCAGAGGGTCTGGAGAGGGCTCTCGTGGGGTACGCTGTGGCTCTACTTCCTCGTGTGGTGGTAAATTCTCTTTTGCCTCGCTCAGTGTTTCTCGTTGGACTGAAAGACTGGCACGTCTCGAGTTCGATCTCGTCTGTTGGCGTGCATCCTCTGGAGGAACGGGTGCTTGTGGACTACCGGATCGATGAAGGGATGGAAGGTTCTCTGCTTCCGGTGTTCGGAAGCATTTTGTCGTGGGGGTTGTCGAAAGTGCACCACTCATGACTCGGGAACCCGCCGCACCACCACACGTCGTCGGAGGAGGAGGTGAGAGAGTGACTTCCGGACTCAGCTCGATGTCATTTCGCACGGCACTACTCAAGTTCTCTTCCGTGTGCTGCTCTGCAAGAGAAGCTCGTTGTTTCACGACAGCGGAAGTGGTGGTGGTGCTCCTTGAATGGCACGATGCGGACGGGGCCATGGGGGCATTCATTTCTGGTGTGGTGTCGTCGCCCACCATCCATCCGTGTGCGTCGTTTGGAGGAGGCCCCTCGTTGTGGATTTCCGTTTCAGGTGAACGAGTCGACGTTAGCTTCTCATTGTGAGGGGATGAAGGAGCGGAGGACTGCGGGAGCGGAGAGGGGGATACAGCATCCATTTTTCCCTTTTCTTTCTACTGTATTTTTTTATTTGTAATGACGTTTTGCCTTACTTTTATGGTCGATGTTGTTGTTGGTTGTTTTTTTCCCTGTTGTTGTTTTCTTGACGGTAATTGAGCAGCTGAGCTGTGAGGAGAAGGACAACGAAGGTACGGAGCTCACCAGTCCCGTACACGCACACAAGTTGTTTATTCTATTCCTCTGTGAGTGTTTCTTACTGGTATGAGCGGAAAAAAAAAAAAAAACGGGAGAAAAAAAATAATAAAAAAGTATCCAAGAAATATAATGAGCTACAGAAGTATCCTTTACACTTAAAATGGTTTGCTTGATGTTGTGCGTGGTAGGAGGCTGCCCAACAAGTGGGTGTGGGTCTGTGTGTGTGTGGGTTGAGCGGCTGTTGTGTATAAAAGAGTGCCAATCCAAGCCAATAAACAGTAATACAGATCTAGAGAGGAAGCGCTCGATCCAAAAAAAAAAATGCAATGGAAGTGGAAATGGATAAGAAAAAATAAATTAATATATATATATATATATATTTCCTAAAGCCTTTGAATTCTTAAATAAATATATAGAAATAGATATAGATATATAATACGCGCTCTACAAAAAAAAAAAAACGAAATGAAAAATAATAAATCAAAAAGAGTCGTGAGGGGAACCCAATGGAGAACCTTTCCGAAGGGGGATAAAGCAGCAGCTATTCTGCGTGTGGTTCTTAAAGAAACTGACGGAGACGTTGGAAAATAAAGAAACAATAATAATAATAGTAATAAAATCTATAATTTACCCAAAACAGCTTCTTCTCTTCCTTCTTGCTGCTGGTCTCTATGCTTTTTTTGAACTCTCTTCTTTGTTTGAATTTTATTTCTGGAAGAAGGAAAACACACAGAAAAAAAGCAAAAAGAGGAGTGCACAAGAGTTGGTCCCCAAAAGAAAAAAAGATAATGCGTCGCACGCTGCATTTATTGAATTCACTATTAAGTTATATTTATTTAATTATTATTTTTTTCGATTAATTGCTATTCGATCCAAAAGTCTCTCTCAGATCATCTGTATACGAAGTGCAGTGAGTTCTTCGAAATCTGTATCTAACAAAACACAGGAAATATTTAGCACAATGTAAGAATAGAAAGATAAATTTATATATATGCAGTATCAACGGGCAGATTTTGAAAAAATGTGCATCAAATGTTTGTCAAGGTCTTTTTATACACTCAGAATATATATATTGAAGATTGGACTTGTCCTAGATTGGTGAATGCTTTACGGATTGCTCTCCTTTTCTTCTTTCTTCTTCAGAATACTTTCTCCTGCAAGTAATCTTAAAAATGAGTTAGTATTCATACATATATAATAAAGTCAAGAATGCTACTCTGAAAATGCACTTCATTTCTGCTCCGTGGCTGCGCTAAATGAACTTCCTTGGCCGCACTCCCTCCTTAGTGGTTAGCGCGAACCGATCCTTAAGTGGCGGAGTCCAGCTATCCTGAACCCCAGTGTACCTTCAACGCAGCATGGAGAACCACAAAGTGAAGAAAGTGAAGCAATAGTGTTTTCCAGCAGTATATTTGTCAAACAGTCTCGCAAACGAGAGACACAGAGAGTAGTGCAATAAGGTACGCCAAGTGTAACAGCAATAGTAATGGCGTTGAACTGAAGCGACTATTCCAGGCACTTCCAAACAAAAAAAAAAAATACATTACATATATCTACATTAGTCTTAACAGCATAATAATATCAATATTAAACAACATTAAACAGAATAAAAATCATGCGAATGATAGGGAGTTGTCAACACTCCAACAATACGACTAAGAAAACACAGTATCTTAACGGTATTACACTCAATTTATGCGTATGCTTAATTGGGCCAAAGGCACCACTCCTGTAGCGATGTACTTAAATCAGTAAAATGGTTTATGGTATACATAAAACACATTTTCTTTATTTCTTTACTAGTGGAGTACAGAGAAAACATATATATAGGAAAAAGAGAATATTAATATTAAAAGCGTATGTTTTGTAGCGATGACTCGCACTTGTTCATCTTCTTTCACCTCCTCATTAAAGCTTCCGTAGCCCCTGGGCCACGCGACGAGTGGGGTTCACTTATAAAGCCTCATACTTCACAAAACACAAAATAATACATCTTACGGCAAAAGAGAGGAACTTATATTCTGCTCTCCATATATATACAAAAAGAGAATATTAATAATCAAAGCGTATCTTCTGTAGCGGTGATTTGTACTTGTTCTTCTTCTTCCATATCCTCTTCTACTTGTGCACCTCCGCATTAAAGCTAACAGTAGAAAACAACAATATCAAACACAAAAAGAAGAAGAAAGCACTCACCACTAAATACTCTCCGACTCAGCATCACTCCAGCTGCCTTCAGTGCTGTCATCTCCCGCACCATCCAGCGCTGCCACATCCATTCCTGAACTGCTGTTGTTGTCATCACTGAGCACCTTGTCGCACAACAAATTACACACCTTGAGGTCGTACCTCTCGTCCGACTCCTCGCGCTCACGTGCGGGTATCGCAGCATCCAGCACTTCCAGCACGGCAGCCATCCGCGAAAAGCGATCCTCAGAAGGAGCGCGCATAAAGAAACGTCGCAGCATTCGGTATGGATTGTTCACAATGATAGTACTCATAGTGTCCAGACTGCTATGCCCCTGGCGGAACCCAGCGATCACGTAATAGTCTCGGCGTCCACGGCTTTGGTGAATGATGTCGGAGTAGTTGCACACATCCAGCACAACGGATGAGGTGCGGCTGCACTCCAGCGACTCTCCCTCCAGCTCTCTCAGCGCGTACCACGTGGAGGTGGACGCCACGGGGCACAGCTTCGCCAGGTCCGCCGCGATGCGACCCGCTTCACTCACACACCGTCCACGGAACTTGACGATGTCCCACCGGCCCTCCGTCACCGTCTCACGTTGCTCGCACAGCCCCGTCGAAAGGCCAATGTCCAGCCCGCGCAGCCGAGCACCAGCCGCAGCTCCCGCGTCCTCGGCCACAGCGTACGACTTACGCGGCGCGCGGTACTCCTCCGGCGCCAGCGCCTTCACCGCCTCCTGCACCGCAACGCAGCACTGCACCGCTGCGAACGCGTCCGCCGTCACGCCGACAATACTCCCGCCGCTGTTCTCCGTCTCGTACACCACGTGCTCGCTCATCGCCTCGTGGATCACGGCCTCGAACTTCTTCTGCGCAGCCTCACCGTCCCTCGCGGCACCGCGGTTCACCAGGTCGCTCAGCACACCGTCCAGAGAGAACACCACTACTGTAAGCACAGCGCCGTCCTCGGGAACACAGCTGAGGTAAATGGGCGTACAGCAGCGCCTCACGCACAGCGGCATCAGAAGGAGCAACACCAGCACACCAATGAGAACCAACAGCACACCAATGGCTGCCACGGCGTACCAGTTCCCCCCAGACATCGTCGGCGGCATCGACGTAGTCGAACTGGTCGAGGTGGAGCTCGTCGAGGTGGAAGACGTAGACGACGTCGACGAGGTACTCGAAGTACTCGACGTACTGGACGTACTGGATGTCGAGGACGTAGAGCTGGTCGAGCTCGTGCTAGTCGAGCTGGTGCTGGAAGTTGAGGAAGTACTGGATGTCGAGGAGGTCGAGCTCGTGCTTGACGTGGACGAGGTAGAGGTAGTCGAGCTCGTGCTCGACGTGGAGGAAGTACTGGATGTGGACGACGTCGAGCTCGTACTGGATGTGCTGGATGTGGATGACGTTGTGCTGGTGGATGTGCTGGTAGTCGTGGGATGTTTAGTGATGATCGGCTCCTGTGAAGTTGACTTCCCGGTGTCCTTCGCAGCGGGGACGTACTGAATCGGTAGCTCAGGCAGCTGGGGACTCAGCATTTGCTCCATCGACATCAGCCGGGAGTTCATCGCTCCGTCGTTCATCCGACCGTCGCAGTACGTGNCGTGCTCGTCGAGCTAGTGCTGGACGTCGAGGAAGTACTGGATGTCGAGGAAGTGGAACTCGTGCTTGACGTGGAGGAGGTAGAGCTCGTTGAACTCGTGCTTGACGTCGAGGACGTACTGGATGTCGAGGAAGTGGAGCTCGTGCTTGACGTGGAGGAGGTAGAGCTTGTTGAACTCGTGCTGGACGTCGAGGAAGTACTGGATGTTGAGGATGTCGAGCTCGTGCTGGATGTGCTGGATGTGGATGACGTTGTGCTGGTGGATGTGGTGGTGGTGGTGGGATGTGGCGTGACGGTCGGCTCCTGTGAAGTCAACTTCCCGGTGTCCTTCGCAGCGGGGACGTACTGAATCGGTAGCTCAGGCAGCTGGGGACTCAGCATTTGCTCCATCGACATCAGCCGAGAGTTCATCGCTCCGTTGTTCATCTGACCGTCGCAGTGCGTGTCTCCTGTAACGAGCGTCGGGCACCCGTCGTTGCTGAAGCGGAGGAGCAATCCGCCGAGATCGAACTCCCGCTGCTGGAAGATGGCGCTGATGAGAGCGGCCGGCGTCAAGTTAGCTGCTGACGGAGCAATTAAGTGCACCAGCTTCATTGCGAGGAAGGTGGTGAGGTGGACGGGGGTGTACTGCGAAGGTGTGGCGTAGGAGTGGAACTCCTTCAGAACGGGCCACTTCGCGTACCCCTCCGCAGTCGCCAGATTCCACGGCGGGTAGTTGGTGATGGTCAGGAAGCGGGATGTCAGGCTGCTACCCTGCCCCGTGAAGGCAGTAGTGAGGGCCGCGTACTGCAGCGCGAAGTCGGGAAACGGCACGACGATACTCGTGGCGGCGTTCGCAGTGAGAAAGGTCACTGCCGCACTCGGAAACCCGGTCCCAGAGCTCTGGCCGTCCGTGAAGCACACCATGTTGTTTGTGCAGCTCCCGGTGTTCCACTCCGCACCAAGGCGCCGCCCACGGCTCCGCGGCACCACACGCTGCGGCACACCCGCACTCCCCTCGTCCTCCGCCACATCCTCGCTCCGCACTGCCACACTCCCCTCCGATCCGGCGCGCAGCTCCGCACTCGACCCCGCATCCCCACCACCAGACGTAAAGCCGGCGGGGCAGTTCCAAAACGTACGCGCACCGCTCTCCGTAGCACCCATGTCGCTCGACGACAGCACGATCGGGACGCAGTAGTGGTGCGCCTGGCCCTCCGGGGCCGTTCCCTGGATGTAGCCCGCGAACGTGTAGTACACGGCCTGATTGATCGGCGGCGTAATGTGGAGGTAGAAATTCTGGAAAGTGTTGTCGACAGCAGAGCTGGGACGCAGCAGACCAACAGCTAGGTACGATCCCAGATTAGCGACATTATTCGAAACACCGAGCAGCACAGTGACCTTTGCGTCCGCCGCGTACTGAGAGACGCAGTCGGTAGTGGTGTCACCGCACGTCTTTTGCCGGACCACAAAGTGCATCGGTGGCGAAGTCTCTGTTCGCGTAGTGTAGCCCAGCCCAGCACCGACAGCTTCGGAAAAGACGTACAGATCCATGGCGTCAGGAGCGAGAACAAAGTTCAGGTTGATGAGAGAGAGGATCGGAAGCGGCGCGTCGGTGGACTCGATGTAGCACTTCGTTTGCGGGATGGAAAGAACAGCTTCCGCATGATTCGTTTGAGGAGCCGTGGCAATGCTGTTGTAGTGCGGTGAGGATGAGGTGAGCCCCACCTCGTACAGCCACGCCGTGCGGCCGCCCTGGTTGCAGTTGCACCCGCTGTTCGGGTCGTCCGTCGTCGAGAGGGAGCACGCGCCGGAGAACCCCCCAATCTGGAAGTCCGTCCCCACCGTCCACGACCGCACAGCGCCAGGGCCGAGGAGGTAGCTCTGCAAGTTCGTCGCCGCGCAGTCCAGTCCAGCGCCGCTCAGCGCCTGGAACGCCTTCACCGCCACCGTCCCCGCAAGCCACCCAGCAACGAGGAAGATCTGCTGATGTGGGTCTGTATCGGGAATCGTAGCGGTGTACTCCTTCCGGAACTGCTGAATGTAGTCCAGCGTCGTCTCCTTCGCGAGCTGATTGCTGGTACAAAAAAAGAACTTCTGGCTGCCGTACACGAGGTAAGTTGATAAGTAATACAGAATTCCAGATCCGTAGTACATCCCGGAGATAATCATAATGGAAGACTGGGAAGCGTCTCTAACAACATTGATGAAAAAACTATCGTCGAAGTTGAACACCATCAAGGACTGAATGCTTAGCTTCTGGAACGCAGAGTACGAGTTGCTCCACCTCTCCATGAACCAGTCCTGGTTCTTGACGTATCCGGCCTGCGTCAGGTAGCTGGTCTGCAGGTCGTACCACTTGGAGCCGTAACTCCCTCCCATCCCATCGTAGATGCCGATCCGTTTGCTTCGGTAGTACACCACGGCGTACCGGATCGCCAGCATGTTCTGTATCGCTTCCTCAGAGCTCGTGAAGTACGTCAACCGATTCCACACACGCTGCTCGTTACCTTGAGACGCTGAACCAATATTCATCATGTTGCTCTTCAGCGCCATGGCGTCTCTGGTCAACGAACTAGAAGGTATACCCGCAAAGGCAAACAAGTTGGGGTACGAGGAGATCAGCGTCGATATACTGTCACCTGTATGGACATTGAAATTAGATTCGGTGGCGAGTGCAGCCTGAACACCTTTAGTGATGTACTGCATATTGGGGTAACGCGACGATGATGCAGTCGGAACACCGACGTCCACCGTACCGCAGGCACCAGCGCCACGAAGAATGTGTGGTGTGTCGCCTGGAGCGCTAGCTCGCTGCGGCCACGCGGTGTGTGTGTGTGTCGTCCCCGGCAGGAGCAGCAGCAGCAGCAGCAACAGGTGCATCAGCCGCCACGGGGGAAGGAGAGAACGCATCAGCAGTTTGAGGGACATGGTGAGGCAGAGGCGAGCAACACTGAGCTGTGAGGAAGAGTACAGAGCTGATGAATATATATCAGTGTGATGGCTCGTGTCTAGGAAGTGAATTACTTTTACGGTTGAAAAACAACAGGAGTTAATATTGTAGGCTCGCTAGAGGAATAGAGGTTGAAAACTACAAATCAGATAAAACAAGGGAAGAGGCAACAGAACAGCAGCTGCATGTAAATGAAGACAGTAGCGTGCGAGTACACTTGTGCCATCAGTGCTGGGTGGACGCCCACAAGGACACCACTCGTATTTAACTTCGGAATCGGTGTTTGGGTGTGTTCAGGAGGAAGTACAATGGTAGTCAATAATATTTAGGCCTTAGGTATATCACCCTGAGTCAGCTAAGCTGGGGACTATGACTCTCGGGAGTTTGCTGGAGTCTCTTCATCATCAGGGACTCTACAAAGCCATCCCCAACTTCTAAGGCATCTCAGTCGCCGGTTACTGCCCATAGAGCCTTCGAGGCGTAATGCTTGCCTCGTCGTAAATAGCAAATATTATAAATTCGGTGGAGATGCTGTGCGAGGTTACTGCGAATAGTGTATGTCCAATAGCAGGACTGGGCAAAACAGAAAACAGGCACATTACCACGGCGAGCATACAGAAGGCTAGGTGCTGTGAGCCTGAGCTGAGGACGAGGAGTGTCTGCGGGTTCTGGAGCGGTGGATGACACCAGCGGCACTGCCCCGACTGTGATGTGTGGAAGACCATGCGTCACCACCGGAGCCAGCTGGTGCCAGTAAGCTCTCTCCCCACCGTTGAAAGCAGGAGGGGAACTGCATCGTGACCCAGCCGGAGTAGACGGCGATGAACAGCCGTTTACCATATCGTAGTATCTCGGGTACTCTAGGGTCTTCTTTGCTAACTGCGGAGGCAGACCACGTCGAGTCCTCCGACGTGGTCTACGTCTACGGCTTCATTTTTAGGCCTTGGAGCAGGCGATGCTGTGCACTCACGCCGCACGTTTACCACCCCATTAAGTCGCTGTAAATGTACTCCACGGAGTTTTGGATATCGCTCTTCGGATATAGAGGAATTCTCCACTGTAAGGTGAAGATGGTGTCTGCCCACAGCGACGAATACGGTAGAGTGTGTTTCTGCAGCACTAAGTTCCATTAAATCATCCTGCGTCCAACAACTGACGGTGTTCAGTGCACGCTGTAGTGTTCTTTAAATGTTATCACTCTCTGATCCCTTCGCGATGATGGTGAAATCATCAGCAGAAATGGCGTATTTGAGCCCGGGAATACACTCTAGCTCCTCACTCAACGAGTTCATCGTGATGATCAAAAGAATGGGTCCTAGAACCGATCCCTGAGACACTCCACACGTAAACGGCTCATACGAAGAGCATCTCCTGTGCAGTCTCACCCGATGAGGACTCTCTCCAAAAGGCTGCAACACGTGGATGAGGACTAGGGGCCCGTATATCTCTTGGATTTAAACATCTTTACCGAGACGTTGGTGTCCTGCTTCTTCAAAAAGGCGTGGTTGTTTCTCGTCGTCACTGGTGAGGGCATTGGTTGGGGAGTGAAAACCGCCTGTGCCACCTTCCAGCTCAGAGAATTTAACGCTAAAAGACCAGCACAACGTTTCTTCCACCGCTCCGCAACTATAGTTTTCAACCGCATCTTCCGAAGAAACAACAGGGATTGGTACTGATGCGTATTCGTGCAAGCTTCCATCTTATTATCCAATACAGAGAGCTCCTTGGGCCAATTCAGTGGGAGGCACGCAACAGCGTGGCGGAGGTGCGTTGTGGCCTTGCGGAATAGAACCTTGAGGGCACCTGCATGAGAGGAGATGTTCGCACGGTGGAGCATGTCGCGGTACAACGACGGCGTGTGGAAGGTCGCGCCGTTGGTGGGTATGACGCATCGGAAAATACTTCTATAATTTCCGTTGTTGAGATTTTGTCGAGCGAACGACAGACAACGAGAAATAGAGGTGATGCCGTA